>JAINUW010000279.1:0-237944 GCA_020205615.1 Panax quinquefolius
GTAACTTATCACTTGGGCATCAATAATTAATGCCGTGTGCTACTATGCAACCACGCATATTACTGTACTTTTAACACCGGATGTTTCAACAGTTAACGGTAAAACTTACGCCGTTATTTTCATAAAGTATTTTTGTCGTTTTCTCAATCCGACAATAATTCTATTGTGGGGTCCACCAATGATTGTGCCGTTGGACTAATATTCCCTGTTAAAACGAATATTACCCGATCAATCGAATATTATATAACAACTTGCGTACTTTGCAAAATTTATAAATATTACCCACAACTATTATATCAATTTCACTCCATAATATTCAATAATAATATTTATAGAAAATTCATCTTTATTCAAAAAGTTGGGGTTTTACAAATTAACTATCTTTCATTGCCTATACTTACTCATACTTTATTTCATTAACAAAACTCGTTTCAAGTATTTATCAGCCCTTACGGCTTATTATCGCTCAACGTTTCAGTGTTAATAACTTACGTTCAATTAATCTTTCGATACCGAGTTTCCTCAATACCGTATTGACTCATTCAACTGAAGTAAAGCTCGAGTTTTCTTCCTTCAGACTTTTCCATCCTTAACGAGGTTATTAGCCTAAGGTTCTTCCCCCCCTTAAGTTTCATAACCTAATTCTTTGATAACAACGTGTGATGCCCCCAAATCCGGGTATCTTACAACCCGACATATGGTGCTACACGGTGTTACAGTTCACACAAACATTCAATCGAAATGTCTCAAAAGAACGAATATGTCTTATATATAATCCAAAACAATATTACCATTCCCTAGTTTCTTTATAACCATTACAATTTTTTTTATCATAATATTAAATATTATCATTACAAACCTATACTATTACAAAGGTAATCTACAGGTTCGCCTTAGTCTTCCCTTTATCCTTGTCGGATCCTTCGGTCTGTTCGATCTAAGTTGCATTCATATGGTTCAAGCAAGAGTGAGCATAACAAGCTCAGTAAGTATGACAATTTCATTTAAATAGCATGCTTGAAGCATAGAAATCGTATATCTTAAATAACTGAACAATAGTTACGAAGTACTATTGATAATTCAAAATAGCACCTCTTTTCCTTCAAAACATTTTACAATGACAATATTCAGTAAAACATCAATTCTGGTCAAAGACCATGAACATTTCATAATTTATTTGAAAAGGACATCCCGACACTAAGTCCGTAAGTCCGGCATAGCTTACGAGCACGTCTAGGTGATAAGCCTATAGTACTCTATGTTGATCAACACAACATCTTGTTAAACATATGTTCGTATAAGTTTTGGCAACCTCGCGTGCCCATCAAATAATCGATGAAAATACATTTGTTTATTCATACTCAGGCTTACCTTGAATCCGTACCAAACAATTAGCGTAGGATAGCGTTATCAATTCTATATGGAAATACTTGTAAAGAAATCAATCAATCTTTCAAGAATAGTCTAGCCGAGTTAAAATTGGCATCGACCCTTTCGTAAAACAATTCATGCATCTCAGAACATCAATCACTGAAAACTTGGCTAACACGAAGGTTAGACAAGCGATAAGAAAAACTTGCCTTTAGCGTCTGCTATAGTAAAATTACTTTCCCTTTGAGTCTTTACAGTCTCTACAAAACATAACCACATAACATACCACATTAGGTCATGAATGAACATACATGGTTTCTAATGAATCTTACCCTTCTTCTTAATCTAATCATGTATTAGATTTTTTATTATTGGTTCCGACTTGGTGTTATAATTTACATGGTTCTTACGTTCACTTTCACATAATCATTAACAACTCTTAGTTGTAATTCTCAACGTTATAGACAAATTCAAAGATGCTACTTTAGGTTAATTAATTCATCAACAATTAACTATTTTTCATTGCATATACTTACTCATACTTTATTTAATTAACAAAACTCGTTTCAAGTATTTATCTGCCCTTATGGCTTATTATCGCTCATCGTTTCAGTGTTAATAAATTTCGTTCAATTAATCTTTTGATACCTAGTTTCCTCAATACTGTATTGACTCATTCAACTTAAGTAAAGCTCGAGTTTACTTCCTTCAGACTTTTCCTTCCTTAACGTGGTTATTAGCCTAAGGTTCTTCCCCCCTTAAGTTTCATAACCTAATGCTTTGATACCAACTTGTGATGCCCCCAAATCCGGGTATCTTCCAACCCGACATATGGTGCTACACGGTGCTACAGTTCACACAAACATTCAATTGAAATGTCTAATCAAAAGAATGAATATGTCTTATATATATTCCAAAACAATATTACCATTCCCTAGGTTCTTTATAACCGTTACATTTGTTCTTGTCATAATATTAAATATTATCATTACAAACCTATACTATTACAAAGGTAATCTACAAGTTCGCCTTAGTCTTTGTGACAACCCGAGAATTTGAATATTTTTAAAATTTTTATGAATTAATTTAAGGTTCAATACTAGAACCTAGACAGAAAATAAGTGTATGTGTTTGATATTTTTGAGAAGGAATTTTGAGGATTTCAAAATTCTGTGAAGGATTTAGGTGAATTATTCAGGATTAAGGGAATACGTGAATATGTTATATGTACATGGTTGTATATGCGTACAGTATGTGGTTAAGGGTCAATGGTTGACCAGATAAACGATATTTGTGAAAAACCCTAAGTATATATTAAGAACGTCAACGTTCGGTTAGAAAACCCTAGCGAATTACAAGAAACCCTAGAAACTGGTTCTAGAAATCATAATTTCAGTTCCGGGAATTCGAAACCCTAATTCAAAAGTTGAAACCCTAATCTGGGAACTTAAAGGATAATTATAATTCTCAAGTGCTATTAATTATAATATTAATTAGGATAAAGCTTAATTATTTAGCAAACCCTAATTTCAAATTTTTAAACCCTAATTTATGGATTTGAAACCCTAATTTATAAATAGGGAAAACCAAAGTGTTAATTTAATACTTTTAATGTTAATTAGGAAATATTAATCCTAATTTTTAAAGTTATAAGTAATTAAAAATCCTAATCTAATTACGAAATCTAATTTCAAAATTAGAAAATAATTTTTCTATTAGAAACCTTAATTTTTGGGTTATAAACCCTAATAACCAATTTTGACCCTCTTTGCTAAATTAGCAATTTTAATTAGGAATTATTAATCCTAATTAGCAAGATTTAAAATATGATTAGTAAATTTTAATATAATTAGAAAATTCTAATTATAATTTAGAAATATTAATTTTCTATTTTTAAAGCCTAAATTGGAAATTTTAGAAATCAAATTGCCAAAACCTAAGTGTTCAAACCCTAAACCTTAAAGGTTCAAACCCTAAACCCTAAGGGTTTGGACAAAGACAAGTATGGCATTAATTTTGTGTGTGAAATGACATTTTTACCCTTTGTTGTATTATTGTGACTTAACTTGCAAGAGTTGTCCTAGTGAAGTTGGTGAGCCACCCTAGCCTAGCATATGACTTTTATATCCAGCAATCTCAGCCAATTTGACAGCCACATACATTGCATTATTACATTTAAAGAGATTAAAGAGAGAGAAAAAGCCACTTTTAATTCTCATTTCTCCCAAGACCTTCTCTCTCTATATTTCGGGAATGGGAGTGAGATAGAGTGATAAGATAAGCCAAGAATGCTTCTTAGCTTAGCCAGAACAGATCACAAAGGTCAGAATCCAAGAATCAAAGTCTCAAGAGGTATAAACCCTAAAAATTTAGAAATCAGTGATTTGATGTTAAATGTTGTTAATGATTGGTTAAAGTTGTGTTAGAAGGTGTCTATAAGTGATTTGGGTTGTTGGATCATGGATCCATAACATCTAGAGGCACGAAAATCATGTTTTTAAAACTGACCAAGAACCCTAATTTTAAGGCCCGACAGTCATATGTAAGGGCCTCTAGATCCGTGTGTGTTAAATGTTTTTTGTGTTTTATGTTTTGAATCTATCCTATGCCATGTGGACTACCATCTGGAACTGGAATCATGGACATATCATTTCTAGATCGCTTGTTATAGGTGGTCAAAACTCGTTGATCGTTCACGAAAATTGGGTTTTGGGCAGCCTAGAAACCCAGAACCGGTCTGACAAGCTTTTTAAGGTCATTGATCTTGTTACTGTTGTGTGATTTGGTCATGTTCTTGTTTTGGTGTTGTAGCAGGGTATATAAACTACCCATACAAGTCAGTAGAACACCTAGATCTATTATAGATTCAAAATTAATCAAGGTCAAAACATCGTTGACCAACTGCCTGGGAAGAAATCTGGGAAACCCAGATTTCTCAAGAACTTTCTAACAAGCTTTTTATGGCCTCTGATCTTGCAGTTGTTTGATTGTTTGGCCACGTTGTTGTATTGATGTTGTAGTCTGTCATATGGCCTACATTTATGAGCTTTTATATCACCCAAATACGTAAAGGAATCAAAGTTATACCTGGTCAAACCACCGTTGACCAGTCTTTTAATGTTGTTGTTAAATTGATCTGATGCTATAGAGTTGTTTACTGACGTCTCTAATACAATGTTGAACATTCATATCACATAGATCAAGCACAGACTACAAACTACAAGGACCTAAACGTAGGACCCTCGACTGTTCTTCATTTTCTGGAAAGCCCAGAAATGAAGAACAGCGTTGTCAGAATTTTTAGAGGCTCCGATCTTCATGATATATTATGTTATGACTTCTATGATGATTACAACTTGTTGTATTACATACGTACTACAAGATCAATGTTCAAAAAGACTTAGAAATAAGTTATATAGAGAATTAGTCACGATCAAACCACCATCTTGGGTTAATCGCCTTGAGTTTCTAAGCGGGGCTCAAAACAGTTAAGAACACCTATAGCGGCAGATTACGTCTCTCTATAGGGCCCTTTAGCGATAGTTAGTTTTAGAAAATAATTATTTTAATTAAATACATCGAATAAAATGGTTTTTAAATATTAAAAATACAAAATAAATTCTGAAAAATTATTTTAAAGTCTAAAAATTAGTTTTTAATTATTTTGAGTATATTTCATAAATATTTAATATTTTTGGAATATAAATGATATTTAACTTATTTAATTAAAATATTAAATAAATTATTTAAAATGATTTTAATTCATGAAAAATCATGAAAAATAATATTACAGTAAAAGAAAATATTTTAAGTTATTTTTAGTGACTTTTAATATTTTGTGATGAATTTCATTAATTAATCAATATTAATGATAATTAGTTTATTTAATAAATATATTAAATAAATTATGGAAAAATAGAATTAATGATTTAAAAATCATATAAAAATGATTTAAGTAATATAAAAATATTTTAAGTTATAACATATAACTTTTGATATTTGGTCATGGAAATATTAATATTTTAATATTAATAGAAATTATCGGATAATGAATTTAATTGTTTAAAAATCATATAAAGGTAATTTTAAATTATTAAAAAAACTTTGTGATATTATAAATATATTATAATATTATGACATGTATTTCATTAATATTTGATAATAAATAAATATTAATAATAAAAAGAATTATGTGGTATTTAATTCATTAAATACGATATTCAAATGGAAAATTCTTGATAAATGATAATAATTATTTAAAAATTATTACGAGCTTATGAAAATTATTTTGACTAATATTAAAATTATCTGAGATAATTGTTAAGTATTAGGCATAGTTTAGTTGAACTTAGACCCGTTAAAAGTCTGACTAGACCGTCGGGATGTCAGATTTGTGTCGGGTTCAACTCATACTGCAATAGTTTGACTTGATACCGAGTCTTATGTGTGTTATAGAGTGATAGGGTTATGTGTTATATGTTTAGGTTATTCTATGTATATATATATATAATAGTATTATATTGTGATGATATTATTCTAATATTGGAGATCTATATTACTAATATTAGGTCTTCGGATAAAGCATTATAAATTACGTAGCGGTAATCAACGGTTCAGGCAAGTTTGTTTTTACTTAACTCTACAAAGAGTTGTTTCATTCAGTTATGTTTATGGATAATAATTGCTGATTGCCATTGTAAAATTGTACTCTGTACATATTGCATGTATAAGTTAGGTATGAAAGGCTGATCACCTTCATTACCTTTCGGTCCAGATATATTTGTTCATGTTATATACTTGTTCAGTCAAAAGTTTGTTCATGCTAGTTCGCAATTATATTGTTGAATTATAGCCAGCTTATTATTTAAATCCTTTCAATCATGATATATCGTAAAATTATTGAACTTAAACTTGCTGGGCAATCTTATGCTCACCCTTGCTATATTATGATAGACATTGCAGATTAAGACGAATACGTCGGATACAAGGAAAGGTCCAAGACAGTTCCAACTTTAGTAGACGTGTGTAGTTAGATTTGTATTGTATGATATTAATGTTGTTATATGTTAGACAATTTATGAATTATGTATAAGTTAAGGTTACTCGACCTTGGGGAATAGTGTGTAAAATGTATTGTATAAACAATTTATGTTTATATCTTTCGCAAATATAGTAATAATGATAGAATGATCGAACCGGATCCACGGTGATTTGGGACCTCGGATTCGGGGCCCTCACAGTTGGTATCAAAGATGTAGGTTATGAACCTTAGGTAGGAATACCTTAGACTAATAACCGCAATGATTAGGATAAGTACTAACTCACATAGAGTTAGTTGGTCGGTAAGATTCAAAGATGAATCTCGGCGGGGTTATAAGATATACAGAGTTTCCTAACTCTGATAATAAAGTTGAACAGTAGTAGTGAATAGATAGTGTCTAAAAGACTAAAATTACATTGATAGGAGATCGTAAAACAAAACGATCAAGATATAGAAATGAATCGTAATATATTCGATGAGATCACCCCATGATCGGATAATGTTATAGTATGAAGAAAAATAAAGCGAATGATTGCAAAGATAACAGCAAGATTGCTAGGTGTCAGTTGTACTATGAATTGGTATAGATTCAAGAAAGGATTATGAATACGGATTAAATGAAATTCATATGGAGAAGGGAGTTTGGATAATTATTGGGATGTCTGTGTCGCGTTATTTGCTATATGCATGTTAAGAGGGTGATTCCTTTCTCATGTGTAGAACAGATAGATAGGTTATAGGTAGAGAGTATAAGATTAAGTACGAGTTCTTAAGACTCATACTTATGTGACATTCTTGACTCATAGTTATATGAAATGTTTATGAACCCCTCAGCAAATGGACGCCAAAGGTCTGACTAGGACAAGTTCTTAAACTCATATGATTATGGCAAGTAAATGAACTCATAAGTGTGGTTTGACGAACTGGGTATAGTTGTGTGTAAATGGAGTATTAAAGATTATAGGAACAGATAGATTGTTAAGCCAATGATTATTAATGGAGGCATAAGTTTTCCAAAACTCCTAGCTATGCTAGACTTCAGAATTTTGACATCAAGCTAAATACGCACTATGTGCTTTTAAAAATAAAATGTAAACTCGTAATCATTTTTTAAACAGTTTAAAGTATAGTCTATGCTACTTATTTTGGCTAGACGCAAATGATTTGAAATATCAAAATATATTTTATTTATCACTCATGTACCATGTAACCTGGTGCAAAGATGATAAAAGTTGATAGAGGTGTAAATGTAGGAATACTTAGTGTAAATTCGATCTGAAAATCATTGTTCCACTATTGTATGATGTGTTATGACAAAGTCACTCGATGATGGCATCCTCAAACGGACTGTTAATACAGTATGACATTATGGCGTTATTTTCAAAATATTTTAAAATTTTAATTTGCCAACAGGGTTTGACTACACTTAAATAATTCGATTGAATTGAATTATTGATATGAGTCTATGCTATTTGATTCAGCTAGACCAATGTTTATGAAAACTGTAAGAGTTCTTTGAAAACTTTCCCGAACCAAATTTTTTTGGTGCGGAATCCAATAAGACTGAGGCAAATGTTTATGCGCCCAAGGCGGATACGAGAAACAGATAAAACCAGTATTACTGGGCCAGTCCTGGGCATACTGTGCTAATCACCCTCTATAACTTCAGGGTAAGACGGTTTGTGGATGAATTTCCATATAACCTTTGCGAAAATGACAGATAATAGTCTGTAAAACCCCTCAGCACAATTTTAAAATTTTTATTCTTGTGAAGAATGTATTGGGTAGCATATGATGATGAGAAGGAATGGTGAATGGTGTATGGTGCAAGGTAAATTTTGGGAAAGAAATTTTTAGAAGAAGGGGTGAATTAAGGTGACAACCCGAGAATTTGAATATTTTTAAAATTTTTATGAATTAAGTTAAGGTTCAATATTAGAACCTAGACAGAAAATACGTGTATGCGTTTGATATTTTTGAGAAGGAATTTTGAGGATTTCAAAATTTCGTGAAGTATTTAGGCGAATTATTCAAGATTAAGGGAATACGTGAATATGTTCTGTGTATATGGTTGTGTATGCGTACGGTATGTGGTTAAGGGTCAAGGGTTGACCAGATAAACGATATATGTGACAAACCCTAAGTGTATATTAAGAACGTCAACGTTCGGTTAAAAAACCCTAGCGAATTACAAGAAACCCTAGAAACCAGTTCTGGAAACCATAATTTCAATTCTGGGAATCCGAAATCCTAATTCGAAAGTTGAACACTAATCTAGGAACTTAAAGGATAATTATAATTCTCAAGTACTATTAATTAGGGTAAAGCTTAATTATTTAGCAAACCCTAATTTCAAATTTTTAAACCCTAATTTATGGATTTGAAACCCTAATTTATAAATAGGGAAAACCTAAGTGTTAATTTAATACTTTTAATCTTAATTAGGAAATATTAATCCTAATATTTAAAGTTATAAGTAATTAGAAAATCCTAATCTAATTACGAAGTCTAATTTCTAAATTACAAAATTATTTTCTATTAAAAACCCTAATTTTTGGGTTATAAACCTTAATAATGACCAATTTTGACCCTAATTGCTAAATTAGTAATTTTAATTAGGAATTATTAATCCTAATTAGCAAGATTTAAATTGTGATTAGTAAATTTAAATATAATTAGAAATTTCTACTAATAATTTAGAAATATTAATTTTCTATTTTTAAAAACTAAATTGGAAATTTTAGAAATCAAATTGCCAAAACCTAAGTGTTCAAACCCTAAACCCTAAGTGTTTGGAGAAAGACAAGTATGCCATTAATTTTGTGTGCGAAATGACATTTTTACCCTTTATTGCATTATTGTGACATAACTTGCAAGAGTTGTCGTAGTGAAGTTTGTGAGCCACCCTAGCCTAGCATATGACTTTTATATCCAGCAATTTCAGCCAATTTGACAGCCACATACATTGCATTATTACATTTATAGAGATTAAAGAAAGAGAAAAAGCCACTTTTATTTCTCATTTCTCCCAAGACCTTCTCTCTCTAAATTTCGAGAATGGGAATGAGATAGAGTGATAAGATAAGTCAAGAATGCTTCTTAGCTTAGCCGGAATAGATCACAAAGGTCAGAATCCAAGAATCAAAGTCTCAAGAGGTATAAACCCTAAAAATTTAGAAATTAGTGATTTGATGTTAAATATTGTTAATGATTGGTTAAAGTTGTGTTAGAAGGTGTCTATAAGTGATCCGGGTTGTTGGATCATGGATCCATAACATCTAGAGGCACGAAAATCATGTTTTCAAAACTGACCAAGAACCCTAATTTTAAGGCCTGACATTCATATGTCAGGGCCTCTAGATCCGTGTGTGTTAAATGTTTTCTATGTTTTATGTTTTGAATCTATTCTATGCCATGTGGACTACCATCTGGAACTAGAATCATGGATATATCATTTCTAGATCGCTTGTTATAGGTGGTCAAAACTCGTTGACCGTTCACGAAAATTGGGTTCTGGGCAGCCCAGAAACCCAGAACCGGTCTGACAAGCTTTTTAAGGTCATTGATCTTGCTACTGTTGTGTGATTTGGTCATGTTCTTGTTTTGGTGTTGTAGCAGGGTATATAGACTACACATACACGTTAGTAGAACAACTACATCTATTATAGAATCAAAATTAATCAAGGTCAAAACATCGTTGACCAACTGCCTGGGAAGAAATCTGGGAAACCCAGATTTCTCAAGAACTTTCTGACAAGCTTTTTATGGCCTCTGATCTTGCAGTTGTTTGATTATTTGGCCACTTTGTTGTATTGATGTTGTAGTCTGTCATATGGCCTACATTTATGAGCTTTTATATCACCCAAATACGTAAAGGAATCAAAGTTATACCTGGTCAAACCACCGTTGACCAGCTTCCCGGAAGGAGATTCTGGGTAACCCAGAATCTTCAAGAACCGTTTCCTGATCCCCACTTCGACCGGACTAAATAGTCCTTTGATGTTGTTGTTAAACGAATCTGATGCTATAAAGTTGTTTACTGACGTCTCTACTACAATTTTGAACATTCATATCACATAGATCAAGCACAGACTGCAAACTACAAGGACCTAAACCTAGGACCCTCGACTATTCTTCATTTTCTAGAAAACCCAGAAATGAAGAACAGCATTGTCAGAATTTTTATAGGCTCCGATCTTCATGATATATTCTGTTATGACTTCTATGATGATTACAACTTGTTGTATTACATACCTACTACAAGATCAATGTTCAAAAAGACCCAGAAACAAATTATACAGAGAATTAGTCACGGTTAAACCACCCACCCGGTTAACTGCCTATGAGTTTCTGGGCAGGCTCAAGAACAGGCCAATAACACCTATAGCGACGGGTCTATCGCTATAGGGCCCTTTAGCGACAGTTAGTTTTAGAAAATAATTATTTTAATTAAATAAATCGAATAAAATGGTTTTTAATTATTAAAAATACAAAATAAATTCCAAAAAATTATTTTAAAGTCTGAAAAATAGTTTTTAATTATTTTGAGTATATTTCATAAATATTTAATATTTTTGGAATATAAATGGTATTTAATTTATTTAATTATATTATTAAATAAATTATTTAAAAATGATTTTAATTCATGAAAAATCATGAAAATAATATTATGGTAAAAGAAAATATTTTAAGTTATTTTTAGTGACTTTTAATATTTTGTGATGAATTTCATTAATTAATCAATATTAATGATAATTAGTTTATTAAATAAATATATTAAATAAATTATGGAAAATAAAATTAATGATTTAAAAATCATATAAAAATGATTTAAGTAATATAAAATATTTTAAGTTATAACATATAACTTTTGATATTTTGTCATGGAAATATTAATATTTTAATATTAATAGCAATTATCGGATAATGAATTTAATTGTTTAAAAATAATATAAAGGTAATTTTAAAATATTAAAAAACTTTGTGATATTATAAATATATTATAATATTATGACATGTATTTCATTAATATTTTATAATAAATAAATATTAATGATAAAAGAATTATGTGGTATATAATTCATTAAATCGATATTCAAATGGAAAATTCTTGATAAATGATAATAATTATTTAAAAATTATTACGAGCTTATGAAAATTATTTTGACTAATATTAAAATTATCTCGAGATAATTGTTAAGTATTATCTGAGTTTAATTGAACTTAGACTCGATAAAAGTCCAAACTGTAGAAAGTCGGGATGTCAGATTTGTGTCGGGTTCAACTCAGACTGCAATAGTTTGACTTGATACCGAGTCTTATGTGTGTTATAGACTGATAGGGTTATATGTTATGTGTTTAGGTTACTCTATGTATATATATATAATAGTATTATATTGTGATGATATTATTCTAATATTGGAGATCTATATTACTAATATTAGGTCTTCGGATAAAGCGTTATAAATTGCGTAGCGGTAATCAACAGTTCAAGCAAGTTTGTTTTTACTTAACTCTACTAAGAGTTGTTTCATTCAGTTATGCTTATGCATAATCATTGCTGATTACCATTGTAGAATTGTACTCTATACATATTGCATGTATAAGTCAGGTATGAAAGGCTGATCACCTTCATTACCCTTCGGTCCATATATATTTGTTCATGTTATATACTTGTTCAGTCAAAAGTTTGTTCATGCTAGTTCGCAATTATATTGTCGAATTGTAGCCAGCTTATTATTTAAATCCTTTCAATCATGATATATCGTAAAATTATTGAACTTAAACTTTATGGGCAATCTTATGCTCACCCTTGCCATATCATGATAATCATTGCAGATTAAGACGAATACGTCGGATACAAGGAAAGGTCCAAGACAGTTCCAGCTTTAGTAGATGTGTGAAGTTAGATTTGTATTGTATGATATTAATGTTGTTATATGTTAGACAAGTTATTAATTATGTATAAGTTAAGGTTACTCGACCTTGGAGAATAGTGTGTAAAATTTATTGTATAAACAATTTATGTTTATATCTTCCGTAAATATAGTAATAGTGATAAAATGATCGAACCAGATCCGCGGTGATTCGGGACCTCAGATTCAGGGCCCTCACAGTCTTCCCTTTATCCATGCCGGATCCTTCGGTCTGTTCGATCTAAGTTGCATTCATACGGTTCAAGCAAGAGTGAGCATAACAAGCTCAGCAAGTACGACAATTTCATTTAAATAGCATGCCTAAAACATAGAAATCATATATCTTCAATAACTGAACAATAGTTACGAAGTACTATTGATAATTTAAAATAGTACCTCTTTTCCTTCAAAATGTTTTACAATGACAATATTCAGTAAAACATCAATTCTGGTCCAAGACCATGAGCATTTCATAATTTCTTTGAAAAGGACATCCCGACACTAAGTCTGTAAGTCTAGCATAGCTTACGAGCACGTCTAGGTGATCAGCCTATAGTACTTTATGTTGATCAACACTACATCTTGTTAAACGTATGTACATTTAACTTTTGCCAACCTCACGTGCCCATCGAATAATCGATGAAAATACATTTTTTTATTCATACTCAGGCTTACCTTGAATCCGTACCAAACAATTGGCATAGGATAGCGTTATCAATTCTATATGGAAAGTGTGACGAACGAGAATTTTGTAATTTATCTTTAATATTTATTGAATTAAATAAATATTTTTCGATGATTTAATTATTGGATTAAATAATTATTTGATGTAATTGTGGTAGATTAATTTAATTATATGTGTTACATTTATTAAATTAATGTGGAGAATAATTAATATTCAAGTATGTAATTAATTGAGCTTATTGAATTAAATGAGATATTTAATTAAGCATGATGTTAATTAATTAATTTAATTATTAATTAGAGAGTTAATAATTTGATTTTTTATTAATGAGAAAATTATTTATGTGACTATGTGAATTTATGAGAAATTATTATATTTTATTTAAAATATATTAAATAAAATATTGGAGTTATTTTATAAGGAGTGTGACATTAATTAAACTATAGTATAAGAAGTTTATCAAATTAAATGAGAATGAATTATATTGAATAGCCAAACAAGGCCTTAGTAGTGGTTGAGGCGGTTAACCACTTAATTGGTTAAGCTTGACCACAACCACGCTTGATTTAATTATTATATCGACGTCTTATTCTTCATTCATTCCATTATTGCTAAGTCTAGAGAATTATCACAGAGAGAGAGAGAATTAAGAAATTGAGAGAATTGTGAGTTGTTGATTGATTGAGAAAGTTTAATCCCTCCTATCTACACTAATCTGTGAGTAATTCTCTCCAACCCAAATTCTACTTTTACATCATTTAGTTTTTATGAAAATGGCTTTCAATCAAGTTCAGTGGAATTTTTATAAATTGGGAAAGTGAGTTAGGAATATATGTAATAATTCGAGTAGCATAATATGTTTTATATATATTTTATATGATTCCATATCATAAATTTCAATAAATGATGACTTGCTATTTCAAAAATTTACAGAGTTTGGGTTTTGGCCATATGGCCTTATATGTGATATTTCATGTATTGATCGTATATTATCCCTAAATTTTACATTCGTATGTTGTTATGCATGTTGATACGAAGAGACCAAAGTTTAAATAAATGGATTGATTGTTATACTTGAATCCAGTAGTGACAATTTTCAAGTTTTATTTTCAAAACCTTCAAAAACATCAAAGTCAGTGAAATTGCATTCTTAAACTCTGTTGTTAGATGTTGAGTAATGTTTGTATACAAATTATATCATGTGGGTATGTCTAATTTTGAGTAGGAAATAAGAAATTGGAAGAAATTGACATGTTCTGTGATTTTTAAATGACGCCATTTACGTATGCAGGCAAACTGCAATATTATTAAAACTCTGAGCATATAAGAGTCGCGTTCTTGTGTGAAACCCAGCCATGCATGACACCATTGACCGAAAGCCTGTGGTAGCGTGTGGCATAGCTTGCAAAGACCGAGAATCAAGATAAAGTGGTGTGGCATGGCCACTCTCTCGAAAAGTTCAGAAATGTAATTTTTTAAAATTTATAAGTCTAACAATGTGTTAATAAATTAATGTAATGAACATGTAAACATGTTAGAAGTATAATGAGATGTAAATTAGATGTTTAACATGTAAATAACATAATTACATGTGGATTGAGTTATTGAATACATAATTAGTTTGATATTCATGAAGTACAAATTATGTGACAATGTGATAATTTGACTAAGTATAGTCATAACCAAAGTTTAGACAAAAGAATGATCATTGATGATTAGTTAAGTTATAATTAACTGGTATTGTGAATGTGAATGGTATGTAGGATTTAAATTCAAAGAATGTGCTTAGTTAAAGTGTAATCTACGCAAGAGGCAAGTTTCCTAACCCTACTTGTCATTATTGTTCAAGTTTATTATTTACCTCGAGTAAATTATCATTACTATTATTCATGTTCAAATGTTATATTAAAGATTGATTATCTTTTCAAAGCATGATTCATTTATACAATAATTGTCCTATTGTATACTTCCTAAGATTATTATTCAATTTGAATATCATTATTATTGAACCTTATTAGACTAGCGAACCCTTATTGATTCGACTAGTCCATAGTTGATGAGCGTTCTAAATTTTAGAACCCTTGATGAATTATCCAAACCAAACTTCCTTTGGTGCGGACTCGAATGTCAAACTGAGATGAACAACCTGTAAAGGATTTACTTATCGTTAGCGTTAAGATATTGTGTACGCAGTATGGTACTAGAAATTTGATCCCCCAAAGTACGAGTAGAAAGGTCCATAGTCTTATGACTGTTAAAGGTTTCAAGTATAACCCTTGATAACCTAGGACATAGTTCAAGGTCTTATGACCCTTAGAAATCTTTTGATTGTTGTTATTCATTCTTGATTCAAAAGTTGAGCTTTTATTCAGATGTATTTGATTTACTCGAATGTTATTATACTGTTATTTCATTGTTATACTTGTGGGAAATAGTGCTCACTATTGCTTAATAATAACATTGCATTTAAGAACGAAAGAACTGATGAACCTTCCACTAGTAAAGGCAAGGGCAAAGTTAGCAAGTGATGAAGACTTGTTATTTTATTTGATGATGTATTTATGTTAGACTTGAGTTAATGATGTTGTTTAAGACTTATTGTTTATATTTCATACATGGATGTTTAAGGTTAGTTCAACTTTGGGATGATGTTTATTATTAGGATGTTGTAACCCATATAAGGGAAGATTTTATTTCTATCTATTGAATGGTTTGCATTTATTATGGGTAGATAGATAGATGATATTTATCTGATGAACACCAAATCCGTGGAATTGAAGTACGAATTTGGGGGTGTCACAAGTTAAGTATCAAAGGCATGAGGTTATGAACCTTAGGTGGGGAACAACCTTAGGTAGTAGCCTTATAGAAAGAAGATAGTGATGGAAAACTCTTATCGAGTTATAAGAAATGAATTTATGTAATTCATTGAAGATAATAAAAGGCCTTATGTGTTTATGTGTTAAAGTATGCATTAGATGGATACGACTTAGTAACTAAAACTTAAAAATTTTTGTTGTCGGGGATGTCGAATGTTGGAAAAGCTAGTCAAGCCGGGGAGGAAGAAGAACCCGTGTACCTAGGAAAATCTGCAAACAAAGGAGGAGCCCCAGAGACATACATGTCGTTAGGGGGAGCAATCAGTGCGAGAGGAATCATCTCCATTGATCACAGTTGTTGGTCGGGAGCATGAACACGAGACCGATCTGAGGAGGATCCCGAGGAGGAATTTGTTGAGGAAGAGGAAGAGGAAGAAGAGGAGTTACCACGGTACACCGATTGATCTTTGAGATATATGACCGTTATCTGACCATAACGTGGAGTTACGAGGCGAGGTCCGAGATTTGACTAAGCGGCGGTTTTTAGCATATTACTCAGAAGCGGAGGAGAGGAGATTTCGACTCTTCACTCTCGACTGGCAAATATAGAATGGGATTTGGTCCATGAGAAGGGTCAAACTGAAGATAAGACCGAGGAGATAGAGAAACTGAAGAATGAACTAAAGGAAACCTCTGATAGACTAAAGATAGCAGAGGAAGGCTGGGTAAGAGAAACACGTCGATCTCATCGTACAGAAGATGATGGTCGTGCAAAGAAGGTGAAGATTGGGGAGACATATTATACACTTAACAAGGCAATGAATGAGACCCAGGATCGAGTTTTGAGGTACCCACTCCATTTCGAAGGACTACCATTATACATGATGGATCGCAGGACGATGCATCGCATCTTAGAAGAGGAGCGTAGCAACGCTAATCAGTACCTTGACCAACAGTGATATGATTTATTTAATTATGTGAAGAACTTAATTAGTTTTTAGATGTAAATTTTGACGTGTTTATGAACAAAAGAATATTTAAATGTTTTAAATCCTGTGGACTCTTTATTCCAGGATAGTTGATGTAAATAGCAGTTATGTTATCGTTTAATGTTAAAACTTTTGATTTGAATGAAAATATATCAAGTTGTTTGAGATGATGTGTTAAATGAGTATGTTAAATTGTTGAGTAATGCCATAACTATTTAAAGAAATAAATAAAATTCTAATAAGCGTTTATTTAATAGAATTATGCCGCCAAGAAGAAGGCAACCACGTCAACCGGCTCAGGAAGAGTCAACCAATAATAAAAATAATGTCAACGCTAATCCCGTGCAGCAGTTGGTTAACTTACTGACTGGAGCCATGAATAATCAACCGCAAGCTCCACCAAACACAACGTTTAAAGACTTCAAGGCGGTGGGACCACCAGAGTTCAAAGGTTCCATGAACCCAATCGAAGCTCAAACGTGAGTTATGGAAATGGAGAAGGTTTTCGACATTGCTAGGGTTAGAGAAGATCAGAAGACCGCGTTTGCAACGTTTATGCTGAAGTCTGAGGCTAGCTACTGGTGGCAAGAAAACAAAGTACGAGGAGGTGAAGGTGTAATTACGTGGGAGAGATTTAAAGAAATGTTTTTCAAAATGTATTTCCCAACTAGTTCGCAGAATCAGATGGAAGTTCAATTTCTGGAACTAAAGCAGGGAAACATGAGCGTACCTGACTACGCGGCTAAATTCAATGAGTTGGCAAGGTTTTCCCCGTACCAAGTACACACTGACGAGAGAAAGGCCAGAAGATTTGAACAAGGACTTAAGCCTTGGGTATACAGTAAAGTATCAATGTTTTAGATAAACACATTTCTTAGGAGTATTGGAAAAGGCCATCCTCATTTGAAGGTGGAAGCGATCACGGTGACCAAGTACAATCAAGATCAGAAGAAGAAGAAGAGTGAATGTGAAATTAATAACAAGTCCAGTGGAAGTGGCACAAGAAGTGGAAATTTCAATCAGAAGAAAAGGTGGAACGACAGCTCATCATCGGATAATCAACAAGGTAATCAGAAGAAAAGAATCGAAGTATGCCCGACGTGCGGGAAAGCCCATCTAGGAGTTTGTATGAAAGGAAAAAGAGTGTGCTACAATTGTGGTCAGAAAGGCCACATAGCACCAAATTGTCCAAACCCAAAGAAGGGTGCTTGTTTTACTTGTGGTTCGAAGGACCATCTGGCAAGAGACTATCCAAAAAATGGATCGGGAGGATCAGGATCATGAGGAAACCAGGGAAATAACAGTGGAAATGCCTTAACCATCAGGACCTACATGACAAACAAACCCAAATGACTTGGGACTTTCAATATGATGGTACAAGATGTAGTTCAATCCCGTGATGTGGTGTCAGGTATCATTCCGATCAATAAAATTAATGCTTATGTTTTATTTGATTCAGGTGCTACTTGTTCCTTTATATCCGATGATTTTTCCAAGAATTTAGATTTGCCTAAGAATGAATTGGATTACCCCATGAACATAGAAATTGCGAATGAAGAGAAATAATCCACATAAGTATGTACATAAGAACTGTAGAGTGGATATTAAGGGTAATATCATGAACGTAGATCTTATCCCTATTCGACTTGGGGAATTTGATGTTATTTTGGGAATGGACTGGTTATTCAATTACGGGGTTGTAATTGATTGCCAAAAAAAGTGTATTAACCTTATGACTCCGTCAAAGGTTGTATTTTATGGTAACAAGTCACCTAGACAAGCGTGTTGTCTGACGATGATGCAGGCCAAGAAGTTGTTGAGACAAGGCTGTGTAGGATAATTAGCTTACATAGTCGACAGTCGAAAAGAGAATCCAAAGGTAGAAGAGATACCGATTGTGAGGGATTTCATCGACGTATTTCTAGACGATTTACCAGGACTTCCACCAGATAGAGAGGTAGATTTCGTGATCGATTTGGCGCCAGGAATCGCTCCAATATCGAAGGCACTATACCGAATGGCACCAGTAGAGATGAAGGAATTAATGGTACAACTACAAGAACTACTGGACAAGAAGTACATTCAACCGAGCGTATCGCCGTGGGGAGCACCGGTGTTGTTTGTGAAAAAGAAGGACGGATCGATGCGGCTCTACATTGACTACAGAGAACTGAATAAGGTCACGATTAAGAATAGATATCCATTACCGAGAATCGACGACCTGTTTGACCAATTAAAGGGAGCGAGATACTTTCCAAGATAGACTTGAGAAGTGGTTATCATTAACTGAAGGTGAGGCCGGAGGATGTACCGAAGACAACATTTAGAACGTGTTATGGTCACTACGAATTTTTAGTAATGTCGTTTGGTCTTACGAATGCTCCTGCAACATTTATGGGACTAATGAATGGTGTGTTCAAGCCGTTTTTGGATAAATTCGTGGTGGTATTTATAGACGACATTTTGGTATATTCCAAAACCAAAGAAGAATACGAAGAACATTTGAGATTAACGTTGGAAGTATTGAGAAGAGAGAAGTTGTATGCTAAATTTTCAAAATGCGAATTCTGGATTGAACGAGTACAATTTCGTGGTCACGTGATCGACAAAAATGGAATCTCGGTAGATCCATCTAAAGTAGAAGCCGTGATTAACTGGGATTAACCGAGAACGCCGTCAGAAGTAAGAAGTTTTCTTGGATTAGCAGGATATTATAGAAGGTTCATTCAAGACTTTTCCAAGATCGCAACTTCGTTAATGAATTTAACTCGGAAAGCTGTGAAATTTGTTTGGGCGGATAAATGTGAGGAAAGATTTCAAGAATTGAAGAAGAAGTTGAGTACGGCACCTGTGTTATCTCTTCCGGATGATACAGGAAATTTTGTTGTTTTTAGCGATGCATCGCATAAAGGACTTGGCTGTGTGCTTATGCAAAACGGCAGAGTCATTGCATATGCATCATGACAGTTGAAGGATTATGAGAAGGGTTACTCGACCCGTGATTTGGAGTTAGCTGCAGTTGTTTTTGCTCTGAAAATTTGGAGGCACTATCTCTACGAGGATAAGTGTGAAATATATACGGACCACAAGAGTCTGAAATATATTTTTACACAGAAGGATTTGAATATGCGTCAAAGAAGATGGTTGGAATTAATTAAGGATTATGATTGTGAGATTTTATACCATCCGAGGAAAGCAAATGTGGTTGCCGACGCCTTAAGTAGAAAGGGTCGTGAGAAATTGATGATGCTGACTGCTCAGGAAGAGCTAATTTCAGAAATGGAGAAACTAGAGTTGGAAGTGAAGTATCCTATGGAGATTGGTGAGAAATTATTTCAGATGCAATCTGGTATAACTCTATTAGATAAAGTAAAGGAGGCTCAGCTTCAGGACGAAGAATGTTAAAAGGTGACAAAGAAGATATCTGAAGGAACCGAACCTAGATTTAAGATGGATAATGAAGGGATACTGAGATTTGAGAGTAGAATTAGGGTACCGCCAGTACAAAAGATTAAGGAAGATATTTTTAGCGAGGCTTATAGTTCACGATATTTGATTCACCCTGGTAGTATCAAGATGTATCAGGATCTTAGACAACATTTCTGGTAGCCGAATTTGAAACGTGATGTTGCAAAATGTGTTGCCAAGTGTCTTACCTGTCAGAAAGTGAAAGCAGAACATCAGAGACCGAGTGGATTGCTACAACCGTTAGAGATCCCAAAATGGAAATGGGAACATATTACAATGGACTTCGTGGTTGGCCTTCCGACGACTTCGTAAAGGCTACTGACCTTGATATGGGTTATCGCCGATCAATCGACAAAATCTACACACTTCCTTTCGATCAAAATAAGATTCAACTTAGATCAGTTGGCGGGGCTATACGTAAAAGAGATTGTTTTGAGGCACGGAGTTCCGGTATCAATTGTTTCAAATATAGATCCGTGCTTCACATCAAATTTCTGGAAACGTCTTCAGGAATGTATAGGTACGCAATTGCGAATGAGTACAGCTTATCACCCTCAAACAGACGGACAGAGCGAATGAACAATTCAAACGTTAGAAGATATGCTAAGAGCCTGTGTGATGGACTTCAAAGGAAATTGGGATGATCACCTACCGTTAGTAGAGTTCGGCTACAACAACAATTACTACACTAGTATTGGCATGCCGCCTTACGAAATGTTATACGGTAGAAAGTGCAAAACTCCGCTTTACTGGGATGAAGTTGGTGAAAGACAATTGCTAGGGCCAGAATTGGTACAGCAAACTATAGAAATAGTCAAAGTGATCCGAGCACGACTGGTAGCGGCTCAAGATCGACAGAAGAAATACGCTGATCCACATCGTAAAAATATCGAGTTTGAATCAGGTAGTTATGTTTTCTTGAAGGTCTCTCCCTAGAAGGGGAAGATCAGATTCAGAAAGAAAGGAAAATTGAGCCCAAGATTCATTGGACCCTTTGAAGTACTGAGAAGAATCGAAGAAGTTGCGTATGAGGTAGCCTTACCTCCAGCACTCGAGAATGTCCACAACGTTTTCCACGTTTCTGTATTATGACCATACAAAGCCGATTACAAACATGTAATTGAATATGAACCCCTACATTTTGAGAAAGACATATCTTACGAAGAAATTCCTATCCAAATTGTCGACCGAAAAGAACAAGTTCTCAGAAATAAAGTCATACCTTCTGTTAAGGTAATTTGGAGGAACCACAACACTAAAGAAGCTACGTGGGAACTCAAAGAGAATATGATGAAGAATTACCCTCATTTATTTACTTAATTATGTATAAGCAATTCTGGGGACAGAATCTTTTGGGGGGGGAGAATGTAAGCTGAATTGAATTTATTGAGTCGTGATTCTAGGGACATAATCCTTTTAAGGGGGGAAAGATGTGACGAACGAGAATTTTGTAATTTAATTTTAATATTTATTGAATTAAATAAATATTTTTCGATGATTTAATTATTGGATTAAATAATTATTTGATGCAATTGTGGTAGATTAATTTAATTATATGTGTTACATTTATTAAATTAACATGGAGAATAATTATTATTCAAGTATGTAATTAATTGAGCTTATTGAATTAAATGAGATATTTAATTAAGCATGATGTTATTTAATTAATTTAATTATTAATTAGAGAGTTAATAATTTGATATTTTTTATTAATGAGAAAATTATTTATGTGACTATGTGAATTTATGAGAAATTATTATATTTTATTTAAAATATATTAAATAAAATATTGGAGTTATTTTATAAGGAGTGTGACATTAATTAAACTATAGTATAAGAAGTTTATCAAATTAAATGAGAATGAATTATACTGAATAGCTAAACAAGGCCTTAGTAGTGGTTGAGGGCAGTTAACCACGAATTGGTTAAGTGACCACAACTACGTCAATTTAATTATTATATGCGACGTCTTCTTCTTCATTCATTCCATTATTGCTAAGCCTAGAGAATTATCACACAGAGAGAAAGAATTAAGAAATTGATAGAATTGTGAGTTGTTGATTGATTGAGAAAGTTTAATCCCTCCAATCTACACTAATCTGTGAGTAATTCTCTCCAACCCAAATTCTACTTTTACGTCATTTAGTTTTTATGAAAATGGCTTTCAATCAAGTTCTGTGGAATTTCTGTAAATTGGAAAATTGAGTTAGGAATATATGTAATAATTCGAGTAGCATAACATGTTTTATATATATTTTATATAATTCAATATCATAAGTTTCAGTAAATGATGACTTGCTATTTCAAAAATTTACAGAGTTTGGGTATTGGCCATATGGCCATATACGTCATATTTCATGTATTGATCGTATATTATCCCTAAATTTTACATTCGTATGTTGTTATGCATGTTGATACGAAGAGACCAAAGTTTAAATAAACGTATTCGATGTTATAATGAATCCGTAGTGCCAATTTTTATGTTTTATTTTTAAAACCTTCAAGAACATCAAAGTCAGTGAAATTGCATGCTTAAACTTTGTGATTATGTGTTTTAATGGGTTAAAATTAGTCTTTAGTTGTTGAGTAATGTTTGTATACGAATTATATCATATGGGTATGTCTAATTTCGAGTAGGAAATAAGAAATTGGAAGAAATTGGCATGTTCTGCGATTTTTCGCGAAATGCCATTTTTTGTTTACGATCTACGCCATGCATATTGCTATGTACTTGCCATGTCTCTGAGCATAAAGTAAAGTCATATTATTATGAGACCACTTGACAGCGCCATTGACAGGATAAAGGCAGGCCTGTGACGTTGTAGAGAATCAAGACAAAAAAGTGGCGCCATGATTGCCACTCTCCAGAAAGTTCAGAAATGTAATTTTTTTAAATGTTTAAGTCTAACAATGTGTTAGTAAATTAATGTAATGAACATGTAAACATGTTAGAAGTATAATGAGATGTAAATTAGATGTTTAACATGTAAATAACATAATTACATGTGGATTGAGTTATTGAATACATAATTAGTTTGATATTCATGAAGTACAAATTATGTGACAATGTGATAATTTGACTAAATATAGTCATAACCAAAGTTTAGACAAAAGAATGATCATTGATGATTAGTTAAGTTATAATTAACTGGTATTGTGAATGTGAATGTTATGTAGGATTTAAATTCAAAGAACGTGCTTAGTTAAAGTGTAATCTACGCACGAGGCAAGTTTCCTAACCCTACTTGTCATTATTGTTCAAGTTTATTATTTACCTCGAGTAAATTATCATTACTATTATTCATGTTCAAATGTTATATTAAAGATTGATTACCTTTTCAAAGCATGATTCATTTATACGATAATTGTCCTATTGTATACTTCCTGAGATTATTATTCAATTTGAATATCCTTATTAGACTAGCGAACCCTTATTGATTCGACTAGTCCATAGTTGATGAGCATTCTAAATTTTAGAACCCTTGATGAATTATCCAAACCAAACTTCCTTTGGTGCGGACTCGAATGTCAAACTGAGATGAACAACCCTGCAAAGGGATTTACTTATGCGTTAGCGTTAAGATATTGTGCATGATGATGGTACTAAGGGTGATCCCCTAAGCACGAGTAGAAAGGTCCATAGTCTTATGACTGTTGAAGGTTTCAAGTATAACCCTTGATAACCTATGACATAGTTCAAGGTCTTATGACCCTCAGAAATCTTTTGATTCTTGTTATTCATTCTTGATTCAAAAGTTGAGTTTTTATGCAGATGTCTTTGATTTACTCAATGTTATTATACTGTTATTTCATTGTTATACTTGTGGGAAATAGTGATCACTCTTGCTTAATAATAACATTGCAGTTAAGAACGAAAGAACTGATGAACCTTCCACTAGTAAAGGCAAGGGCAAAGTTAGCAAGTGATGAAGACTTGTTATTTTATTTGATGATGTATTTATGTTAGAGAATAAGTTCACTTAACGTGGCTCGCTAAGGAATACCTAATGGAGTTTTATTTACCTGTCAATAGGAATTCCTGTAGTGATAGTAGTACAAGTGATCCTTGGACTTGAGATCATCATAGTATCTTGTGTATGATGAGTTATACTTTGACTTATTCCTTAAGACCCTTAGGGTATATCAAAGGGTATGCTTGGGTATAATAAGTTGTACATGGAGATAATGTATGATCAATAAAGAATCTACCACTTATAGTAAAAGAAGAAAAATGTCCTATGTGATTCTATAAATGACAACTCAGTAGTCCTTGGCCAAGGCAGAATGAAATTAGAAAGGAGTTTCTAATTTGCATTGTTTGGAGTTGTGCATTTAAGAGTCGAAATACATATAATTAATTAAAATAAGACTTGACAGTAATTTCATGTCTTATATTTAATTGGGACATTGTATGGTGGAAGGATTGAATTGTACGGTAACTATTTACTCAAAGGTTCTTTTATGATTAATGTTGAAATCTATATTATCTGGAAAGTCGTTGATCGCTAGGGAGGCTTATCCCTATTGTAGAATAAATATTATTTATTTTAATAAATAATTAGTTTAATTTATTTATTTAAATAAGATTAGAATTGTTCTAATTGATTTGTTCACAACCGGTTTAATATAGAGAACCTAAAGGGTCACACCATAAAAGGAAGAATAATTATTTAAGAAGTTAATGGCATAATCATAATAATATGTTAAGTATATTTAATTTAATCTATGGTGATAGAATAAATTAAATAGTTTAATATTTATTATTTAATATTTTAGAAATATTAAATATAAATTAATAAGAGGAGTCTTATTAATATTATTACAATTATTATTATTTTAATTTCTAAAAGAGTTTAGGAATTAATTTAATATAAGTACTCTCATTTATTCCTAATAGGATTAGGAATGAAAATTAGTTAAATGAGTTTAATTAATTATCCCTAATAAGATTAGGGAGCTTAATTAATTAAATAAAACCCAATTCCTTAATTGTTAAGGAGGGTTGCCCACATCTATAAATAAGAGGAGTCTTATTATGGGTGTGAAGGTTGTTGACTTTTTAACAACAGACGTAATTCCAACAGTTGGGAGTACGCTTTTTTCTATGAGAGATAAAAAAACTAGGGTTTTGCCAAATACCCATCTTCTTGAATTTTGTTCTTCCTTGGTGGATCAACTCTAGAGGCCAAACACTTGGGTGGCTAACGTTGATCAAAGGAAGGAACCAAACTAGGTGGATTCAAGTTGAACGCAAAAAGGTGAACTTGTACCTGAGGAAGCTTGAATCTTCAAGGGTATGATTCTTGTTCTTTCTTTTTCATTTAATTAATAATTGTGCATAAAAGATGATCCGGGTATATGGTTTGTAAAATTTTTTAAACTCTGAATTTTACACGTTTCCGCTTAATTGTGCAATTTGATTGCGTTCATGAATATTACAAATCTAACAAGTTGAACCTGGGATGATGTTTATTATTCGGATGTTGTAACCCCATAAGGGGGAAGATTTTATTTCTATCTATTGAATGGTTTGCATTTATTATGGGTAAATAGATAGATGATATTTGTACAATGAACACCAAATCCCGTGGAATTGAAGTACCCGGATTTGGGGGTGTCACAGAAAGACTTGTAAAGAAATCAATCATTCTTTCAAGAATAGTCTAGCCGAGTTAAAATTGGCATCGACCCTTTCGTAAAACAATTCATGCATCTCATAACATTAATCACTGAAAATCTGGCTAACACGAAGATTAGATAAGCGATAAGAAAAACTTGCCTTTAGCGTCTGTTATAGTAAAATTACTTTCCCTTTGAGTCTTTACAGTCTATACAACACATAACCACATAACATACCACATTAGGTCATGAATGAACATACATGGTATCTAATGAATCTTACCCTTCTTCTTATTCTAATCATGTATTAGATTTTTTATTATTGGTTCCGACTTTCCGTTATAATTTACATTGTTCTTACGATCACTTTCACATAATCATTAACAACTTTTAGTTGTAATTCTCTACGTTATAGACATCTTCGAAGATGCTACTTTAGGTTAATTAATTCATCAAAAATTAACTATCTTTCATTGCATATGCTTACTCATACTTTATTTCAATAACAAAACCCGTTTCAAGTATTTATCTGCCCTTACGGCTTATTATCACTCATCATTTCATTGTTAATAACTGTGACATCCCAGATTTTTAGAAATTATAAATGAGAATTTTATAAATAAAAGTATTATTTATGAGATATGTTGGGTGTGAGTATGTGTATGTCATATATTGTAGAATATGTGAATTGATGTGAAGAGAATGTTATATATTAATTTTAATATATATAAATATTTAATTGAATTATTTATTGAGTTAAATAAATAAATTTTGTTTTGATTATAGAGTAATGTAATTAAGTGTAGCAGATTAATTAAATGAATATTTAGTATTTAATTTAATTAATACAATAATTTTATGTTATAATTCTAATTTAATTGAGATAATTAAATTAGATGAGTTATGTGATGATTGTTACACAAAATTATAATTAACAAGTAAATATAATTATGTGACAATTTGATGAGATTGATTGATGTTAAGCTATTGATTAATTAAAATAATGAGTATTTTCCAAACATGGTCTTAGGCTTTTCAAGTTCAAATTGGTGTAACCTATGTATTAACTAGTAATTAGTATATCTAATAATTACTAGGAGTTACATATATTATATATTACTAGTATTGTATATTATATGTATATACTACAAGTTAGTATGTTAGTTTTAGAAAACAAACCAAAGAAAGAAGAAGAGAGTTAGAGAGAGTTGTAGGAGAAGAAGAAGAGGAAGAAAAAGAAGAAGGGGGGAAAGCTTTGAGAAGAAAAAACAAGTTCCACCATCATCATCTTCGTCTCTCTCTTAAATTCATACTAATAAGGCTATAATCTAAATTCCTTGTTTTAATTATATTTTTATGTTCTTCATAATGTAGGATAATGATTATATAGAAGTTGTATTGAGAAATTGAGAGAGATAGAGAGAAATAGAGGAATTGAGATGAGCTAGAAGAAGAAGAAAAAAAACTAGAAGAATGTAACTTCTAAACTCTTATTTAATTTTTGATTTTTGGGTAGATTTATGTTCTAGGGTAATAGATCATGCTTAATCTTGTTTGTATTTGTTTAATCTTGGATTATCAAGAATCAAACAAGAGGATTCAAGAAAGAAAATGAAATGGAAAGAAAATTTGAAGAACAAAATTCGTAGGTTTTGAGTAATTGTGGACATATCTTGTGAAATTCATATCTCTTTATGTATAATGAGTTAGAAAGTGAGCCTTATATCAAATCGAAGATATGGAAGTAAGCCATATTCGGTAAGTGGAATCACATGAAAACTCTTTGTAGATTTCTTGCAATGTCTGTTTTAGTAAGGCTAGTTCGAAGGGAAAATAATATGTCCAGAAAATCAAAACTGTTACGGTTTCTGACTTTGAAATATTCATATAAATTCATGTGTTTTGAATCTGAATAAACTTAAAACTGCACAGCTGTAGATATTGAAGTTTACTAGCTAGACACGCGAGATTGAGCCATTTTATGGACCGGATCATGTCCGAAATAAATTGTTTAGTAAGGATGTCCAGAAAATGAAATTTTCTACACTAGTTTATGAATTGCAGAATCTGGTTTAGATGGATAAGGGTCTGACTTTAAGGCCTAGATGAGGTTGTAGTACACTGAGTAAGGGTTAATTCTATATAAGAAGGAACAAAAACGGACATGTAATGAAGGAGATACATTAAAAACGAAAACAACGTTTTGTTAAAGAAATTGTGAAATGAGTTTTATAATTATGTTTGAATTAAGATTTTGGGTGATGGTATATTTTGATGATTAAAAATATGTTTTGAAATATGTAATGAATATAGATATGTGTTATCATATTCTATGCATAATTAACCATTTAAGATGAAGAGTTGAGACAAGTTAATGTGTGCACATAACGTGCTCGATAAAATGCCTAAAAGAAATAGTGTTTCTAAACTTTGGTATACAAAGTGTCTAACTAATGGCTAATATTGGATATCTAAGTACGAAAAGATGATAATACAAGAATAATAATGGAAAGAAATCAAAAAGGGTAATTTTTGATTTATGAAGGAAAATTAAACATGTAAACAATGTGTTGAATATGCATTTTTGAAACCAAAGTGGTATAATAAAATGGTGTGATATACATATTAAACTACAAGTGTGATATCTAGCATGTGTGGTGATGAAAATGAAAAATAAAACCGAGTTGCTTATAAAATAGTTAGATGTCTATAAAGACATTATAAAGGATAATTAGATAAAGTAAGGTCTTAGAATAAATTTGACCATGAGATTGAGTATTGATTTTATTTATTATCAATCTCACATACGATGTCAGTAAGTTGTGCAAGGACTTGAAAGTATTAGCGTGTTGGTAAAAAACGCCAGGTAAAGGCAAGTCTTTCAGTTCCTTTTTGCTATGTGAACTTGATGATGATCTACTTTAAAATTTTAGTGTATGATGTATTATATATGTCAAAAGAATGAAATGTGAAAGTCAATCTATGACTATGATGATTGAACTATGAATGTTGATTGAGTAAGGAACTCAATCTTTATAGTTGTTATGTGAAATACAACATGTATGCTATATTTGTTTTATGATTATTCTTATATGTTGAGCATGTTATTATGTGATTTGTGATGCATGAAAACTGTTAGATTTTACTGGGCTGTCGAGTGTTGGTCGGATTACCGATCACTAAACACACGCAAGTATACGCGGTCTAACAAGTAATACAGTGATAAGGAGTGTGTCGTACCCACGAGGAACTATGACCAATATTTACCAAATACCGATTATATATCACTAAAGTCTTATTCGAACAACAGTAAATGGAAGTGTGATTAATCTATTTAACTAATTAACAAAGCAAGTAAGTGGATGACTAATGGAAATCTAAGGAAATACAAGCTAAGGTCACAACTTCACCCCCAAAAAGGCATTCTGTCGAACACCTGGCGTGTTATGTTTCATCAAACTAGCTACCTTATCTCTGGTCTTAATGGTCACGACGATTTGTCGATC
Organism: Panax quinquefolius; assembly: GCA_020205615.1. Classification (NCBI taxonomy): domain Eukaryota; kingdom Viridiplantae; phylum Streptophyta; class Magnoliopsida; order Apiales; family Araliaceae; genus Panax; species Panax quinquefolius. The sequence continues at coordinate 29,414 of JAINUW010000279.1, forward strand.
GAGAATGCACAGGTGCTAATGCACCTCTGTCGAGGTATGCACAAACATATCCTTTCCAGATCCACCCTAAAGGGAACAGAACAGAAAGGAACATCCAAGCTAGATGCAATCCTACATATGTCTATGTGAATCAATCATAACAAGGATTTAAGCATAGGTTCTCAATTAGGTCGCACGTGGCGCACAGAGATATGTCTATTCTACGCACAACTTATGCAGTCGAAACCCACAATCACATGCCAATATATTTAGGTGTTAATCTACAATTCTTCTATCGATATCATGCAGATTACCAAAATCATCATTAATGTCTTAGCAAGAATCAATAAGCACAAATATATTAACCCAAATCATATGGTGCCAACTAAAGAGAATAAAGACAGTCAATTCAAATAACAAAGGGATCCATTATAACCTTAGAGACAATAATCAGTTCATATTTAATAAACCAAATACAAGTAGCAAATAAGATAACATTTATGGATTACAATCATAGAGAAGATAAATGGATAGAAGAAACTCTGTCAAAGCCCCTTCAGTCTCCAATCAAACCGCTCAAATCAAGCTTTCCACTCCGTGTAGCTCGTTGATCTTGTGCTCCAAAGAAATACAAACTTCTCCTTAATCTATCTAATCTATATTTACAAACATCAACTAAGATCTAGAGAGAGAAAATACAAAAGAAAACTAAATTAAGTTAAGCTATTCTATTCTAAGTTCTATGTTGTGAGAGAGTCATTGCAGAGGCTGCCTTTCTCCCTCTATATATCTTCTGCCTTCGAGCTAGGTCAAAACAAGGCATTAGCTGTCTGGGAACCAGACTTGGCGTCGTGCATGTGCCAAACAGCCGTGTTTGTAATCGCAGCGATGCCATGTCATTAAATAAGGAGACCGGAGCTCATGTACGCAAATATGCCCCAAGAAGGAATATTGGCGTCATGGCTGTGAATATGATGTCAAGATGGACCGTGTGGTCATGGCTGCTAATAATATGCTTGGCATTGGCGGTATGACGACGGCGACTTATGCATAAAATGCCCGTTTTGACCCTGAATGCTAAAAAACACCTGATAAGCCCTGCAATATGTCAATTAAACACAACAACACTATAATCATATAAAAACATATAAACTCTACGAGAACAGGCAACTATTTAAGTCATAAAATATCTGATTCGCGGGTATAAATCCCACTCATCATCGAGCTCAACCTTGCAAATAACCATTTTTGCAAGTCAAGGATTGAAGGTAACACTATGTGCTACTTGAATGACATGGATCAGAAATAATACACGAAGATTAATATTTTAACAAAAATTGTTATTTCTTTATACCATGATTAAGATTCATGAGATGTACTAAATGTTTTATGATGTATAATTTTATGTTGAGTTGTAAAGTTAAAGTTAGAGTTATCTAATATGTAAAGGTTATCGAATTGAAATGTAAAATTTTATATAATAACAGTGATAAAGTGAATCATAAAATAAGATTGATTCAAAGACATGTAGATGATAAAGGTTTGATTCAGGGATTTAAAGTAAGAAGACATAAAAGTTTAAATTATTCCGTATTTTATAATGTTTAGCATCAAATAATGATGTAAAATCAGAAGGTAGATATGTTATTAACGACCAAAGTTGAGAATTAAATTGTATGAATTTTGGGGTTGTTATAGTTGGTATCAAAGCTGATAGGTTAGAAACCTTAGGTAAGAGTACCTTAGGCTATAACCTTAGAGAAGAGAGGTGAAAATAAGGAACGAATAAGCTCAAATAGAGTTTGAACAATAAGGGATTAAAACTTGCGTGAAAGGATTCAAAGAAGAATCTCGCAGAGTTATAAGGAATATGAATGTGGGGTTACCCAACTCCAATAATAAGCATGTAAGGTGATAATAAATAGACAATGTCTATAAAAAAGAGAATGATAAAGAAGTTAAGAATAGAGAGTTATATCTAAGTGGTGCAATTGTACTCTTTCGTAGTTGATGTATGGTATCAAGGCTAAACGATTCCTTCATAGAGCGGAGGTATATACAAACTATCAACTCGGAACCTAGTTTGTTGGTTGTTTGTGGGAAACCACTCAGCGTACCATATTGAAACTGGTAGAGACTCGATGTGTACCAAGTATAGAAAGTGGATACGTATGATGAAAGTGTAGAACTTGAATGAAATGTTGAGCAATGTAAACGAAGTTAGAAATTCTTAAAGGAAGAATTGTTATATAAACAAGGAGATTCAAAGAAGAATCTTGAAGAGATATAAAGATAAGAAATGGGAGTTTCATAACTCTAAAAGCCAAGATAACGAATAATGTCATAAATGAAAGGAAAAAAAGGGGATCGTAAAACAAAACGATCACGAGTTAACAAAAGAATTTTAAGAGAGATGATTATAAAATAAGATCACGACGTGATCAGTTTAAGTTATAAAAGAAAGATGGTATGTAATGTTTGAATGATTATAGCTTAATGCTATGAAGATGGTGTACTATGAAATATTACGAGATAACTCATGAGGAGTTATAGATGATGTGATACGAGAAATTCGTATCAAGCAAAAAGCATGATAGAGTTAGGTGGGGTTTCAATTGAGGACTCTTATGATGGCTGAGTTGTACAAATCTTTGTATAGGCAACGGTTTTGTGCTTGCACTCAGTTTATCACATTGATAATCATTGGAATGTTTGTGTCGCGCTATTTGTTATATGCCTGTTGAGAAGGTGATTCTTTTCTCATGTGTATAACAGATAGGTATAGTATAGTTAGAGAATATTATAAGGTTAAGTGCGGGTTCTTAAAACTCATACTTATGGTAGGTTTGTGACTCATAATTATATGGTATATTTTTGAACCCCTCAACGAATGGACGCCTATGGTCTGACTAAAATAAGTTCTTAAACTCATATGATTGTGGCAAGTTCCTGAACTCATAACGTGTGGTAAGTTTGACGATCTGGGTATAGATAAGTGTAAATGGAGTATTGAGGATGATAGGAATAGATAGACCTATTAAGCAATGGATCATTATAGAAAGTGGAGTTGATGGTGGAAGCATAGGTACTCTAAATCTACTAGCTATACTAGACTTTCGAAATTTATTGACTTCGTGCTGATGTTTACACTTCTATTTTCTTGAAAAGCATTGGATCAAATGTTGGAACCAATGAGTTTTAACAACAATACTGTTATTCGTATGTCTATGCTAATTGCTTCGGCTAGACAAAAATGATTTGCAATATATCAAGATGTATTTTATATCATTGATGCATCGTGTAACCTGGTGCAAAGATGATAAAAACGATGGAGTCATTAATGTAGTATTACCTAGTGTTGGATGTGATCAAAGGATCGTCAGCCAACTATGGTATGATGTAGTATGATAAAATCACCAAATGACGGAATCATCAACGGACTGTAAATACAATGCAGTATCATGACGTCATAAAAAGATTTTTGAGATTTCTTTGAGATATGAGAATACATATGTATGTATGTATATGTATATTTTGGTTGATGTCCAAATTGTTGTAGAGGTCTATGCTATTTGATTCAGCTAGACAAATATTGAAAGATGTTCATGAAATTCAAGAGTTTCTTGAGAAGTTATGCCAAACCAAATTGTTTTGGTGCAGATTCAGATGTTGAAAAGATGAGATGAACAACCCTATTATTAGGGGTTGCGCTTAGTTTTATACTTTCATATTTGAAATGTTTGTATACAATACATGTACAATAGGTTGATCACCTAGAGTACTTCATGAGGGTGTTTTCGGTCTTTGTGATTGATAAACATTCTGCCAAAGAGGGTTTAAAGTGTGAAGAACCGGGGGTGAAGCACTATTAAACCTAGAGAATAGAGTTCATGGTCTTGTGACCCTCAGCGTGATTTGGAATCTTTTAAATTCCTGAGTTATTCATACTACTTCCCAATTATTGAACAATTGTGGAGGATTCTTGTTATTCTGCAAGATGGAAGTGTAAAAGGAAAGTATTCCTTAGAAAGAAGTAAGTCGTAGAATACGACACTGGATGATGAATGTGTTGAATAAGTGAGAAAAGAAATTTTGAAGTGAGAAGGATATGAGTTATCAAAGAATAATGTGAAACTTTTAATAGAAAAGTTTAATAATTGTAGAATGATGTTTGTGGAAAGAAAGTAGTTATAGAAACCAATGAATGAATGAAGTAGTGATGTAAAAATCTACTTTGATAGATTGAATGAATGAAGAGTAATAAATAAAAATTTTGAAGACGAAATTCTTAGAAGAAGGGGTGAATGTAATGTCCCGAGAGTTTGATCATATAATATATGATAATGATCCTTAGAGAAAGATAATGAACGGGTCAAAGATTATGTAATACTCAAATATAATTGAGTCTAAGTAAATGTTATGAAATAAAACTTATAAGAATTTATTATCAAGAATGGTGAGAGTAGAAAATATAAAACCTATATTAAGGTAATGTGTTGAAGTTATTCAATGAATAGATTTGAGGAAAACCTGAGTATGGTAGGGTTTCGATGATTCCGAGGATGGAATCCTTATAAGGAGGGAAAGATGTGACATCCTAGATTTTTAGAAATTATAAATGAGAATTTTATAAATAAAAGTATTATTTATGAGATATGTTGGGTGTGAGTATGTGTATGTCATATATTGTAGAATATGTAAATTGATGTGAAGAGAATGTTATATATTAATTTTAATATATATAAATATTTAATTGAATTATTTATTGAGTTAAATAAATAAATTTTGTTTTGATTATATAGTAATGTAATTAAGTGAAGCAGATTAATTAAATGAATATTTAGTATTTTATTTAATTAATACAATAATTTTTATGTTATAGTTCTAATTTAATTGAGATAATTAAATTAGATGAGTTATCATGATGATTTTTACACAAAATTATAATTAACAAGTAAATATAATTATGTGACAATTTGATGAGATTTATTGATGTTAAGCTATTGATTAATTAAAATAATGAGTATTTGCCAAACATGGTCTTAGGCTTTTCAAGTTCAAATTGGTGTAACTTTATGTATTAACTAGTAATTAGTATATCTAATAATTACTAGGAGTTACATATATTATATATTAATAGTATTGTATATTATATGTATATACTACAAGTTAGTATGTTAGTTTTAGAAAACAAACCAAAGAAAGAAGAAGAGAGTTAGAGAGAGTTGTAGGAGAAGAAGAAGAGGAAGAAAAAAGAAGAAGAAGGAAAGCTTTGAGAAGACAAAACAAGTTTCATCATCATCATCTTCATCTCTCTCTTAAATTCATCTTGGCTATAATCTAAATTCCTTGTTTTAATTATATTTTATGTTCTTCATAATGTAGGATAATGGTTATATAGAAGTTGTATTGAAATTGAGAGAGATAGAGAGAAATAGAGGAATTGAGATGAGCTAGAAGAAGAAGAAGAAAAGCTAGAAGAAGGTAACTTCAAAACTCTTATTTAATCTTTGATTTTTGGGTAGATTTATGTTCTAGGGTAATAGATCATGCTTAATCTTGTTTGTATTGGTTTAATCATGGATTATCAAGAATCAAACAGGGGATTCAAGAAAGAAAATGAAATGGAAAGAAAATTTGAAGAACAAAATTAAGTAGGTTTTGAGTAATTGTGAACATATCTTGTGAAATTCATATCTCTTTGGGTATAATGAGTTAGAAAGTGAGCCTTTATATCAAATCAAGTAAGCTATATTCTGAAAGTGGAATCACATGAAAACTCTTTGTATATTTCTTGCAATGTCTATTTTAATAAGGCTAGTCCGAAGGGAAAATAATATGTCCAGAAAATCAAAACTGTTACGGTTTCTGACTTTGAAATATTCATATAAATTCGTGTGTTTTGAATCTGAATAAACTTAAAACTGCACAGTTTTAGATATGGAAGTTTACTAGCTAGAATCGCATGAGTGAGTCATTTTATGGACCGGATCATGTCCAAATAAATTGTTTAGTAAGGATGTCCGAAAATGAAATTTTCTACACTAATTGATGAATTACGAATCTGGTTTAGATGGATAAGGTTCGACTTTAAGACCTAGATGAGGTTGTAGTACTTTGAGTAAGGGTTAATTCTATATAAGAAGGAAGAAAACGGACATGTAACGAAGGAGATACGTTAAAAAGCGAAAAACAACGTTTTGTTAAAGAAATTGTGAAGATGAGTTTTATAATTATGTTTGAATTAAGATTTTGAGTGATGGTATATTTTGATGATTAAAAATATGTTTTGACATATGTAATGAATATAGATATGTGTTATCATATTCTATGCATAATTAACCATTTAATATCAAGAGTTGAGATAAGTTAATGTGTGCACATAACGTGCTCGATAAAATGCCTAAAAGTAATAGTGTTTCTAAACTTTGGTATACAAAGTGTCTAACTAATGGCTAATATTGGATATCTAAGTATGAAAAGATGATAATACAAGAATAATAATGGAAAGAAATCGAAAAGGTTAATTTTTGATTTATGAAGGAAAATTAAACATGTAAACAATGTGTTGAATATGCATTTTTGAAACCAAAGTGGTATAATAAAATGGTGTGATATACGCACATTAAACTACAAGTGTGATAGTCTAGCATGTGTGGTGATGACAATGAAAAATAAAACCGAGTTGCATATAAAATAGTTAGATGTCTATAAAGACATTATAAAGGATAATAAGATAAAGTAAGGTCCTAGAATAAATTTGACCATGAGATTGAGTATTGATTTTATTTATTATCAATCTCGGATACTGATGTAGGTTGTGCAAGGACGCCAAGTATTAGTGTGTGTTGGTAAAACGCCTTAGGAAGGCAAGTCTTTCGGTTCCTTTTGCTATATGAACTTGATGATGATACGCTTTAAAATTTTAGTGTGATGTATTATATATGTCAAAAGTATGAAATGTAAAAGTCAATCTATGACTATGATGATTGAACTATGAATGTTGATTGAGTAAGGAACTCAATCTTTATAGTTGTTATGTGAACTACATTATGTATGCTATGTTTGTTTTATGATTATTCTTATATGTTGAGCATGTTATTATGTGATTTGTGATACATGAAAACTGTTAGATTTTGCTGGGCTGTCGAGCTCAACCTTGCAAATAACCATTTTTGCAGGTCAAGGATTGAAGGTAACACTATGTGCTACTTGAATGACGTGGATCAGAAATAATACACGGAGATTAATATTTTAACAAAAGTTGTTATTTCTTTATACCATGATTAATATTCATGAGATGTACTAAATGTTTTATAATGTATAATTTTATGTTAAGTTGTAAAGCTAAAGTTAGAGTTATCTGATATGTAAAGGTTATCGGATTGAAATGTAAAATTTTATATAATAAGAGTGATAAAGTGAATCATAAAATAAGATTGATTCAAAGACATGTAGATGATAAAGGTTTGATTTAGGAAATTAAAGTAAGAAGCCATAAAAGTTTAAATTATTTCGTATTTTATAATGTTTAGCATTGAATAATGATGTAAAATTAGAAGGTAGGTGTGTTATTAACGACCAAAGTTGAGAATTAAATTGTATGAATTTTGGGGTCGTTATAATAACTTACGTTCAATTAATCTTTCGATACTGAGTTTCCTCAATACCGTATTGACTCATTCAACTGAAGTAAAGCTCGAGTTTACTTCCTTCAGACTTTTCCTTCCTTAACGAGGTTATTAGCCTAAGGTTCTTTCCCCCTTAAGTTTCATAACCTAATACTTTGATACCAACTTGTGATGCCCCCAAATCCGGTTATCTTCCCACCCGATATATAGTGCTACACGGTGCTACAGTTCACACAAACATTCAATTGAAATGTCTCAAAAGAACGAATATGTCTTATATATATTCTAAAACAATATTAACATTCCCCAGGTTCTTTATAACCGTTACATTTGTTCTTGTCATAATATTAAATATTATCATTACAAACCTATACTATTACAAAGGTAATCTACAGGTTCTCCTTAGTCTTTCCTTTATCCTTCCCAGATCCTTCGGTCTATTCGATTTAAGTTGCATTTATATGGTTCAAGCAAGAGTGAGCATAACAAGCTCAGCAAGGACGATAATTTCAATTAAATAGCATGTTTGAAACATAGAAATCGTATATCTTCAATAGCTGAACAATAGTTACGAAGTACTATTGATAATTCAAAATAACACCTCTTTTCCTTCAAAACGTTTTACAATGACAATATTCAGTAAAACATCAATTCTGGTCCAAGACCATGAGCATTTCATAATTTCTTTGAAAAGGACATCCCGACACTAAGTCCGTAAGTACGGCATAGCTTACGAGCACATCTAAGTGATCAGCCTATATTACTCTATGTTGATCAACACTACATCTTGTTAAATGTATGTTCGTTTAAGTTTTCGCAACCTCGCGTGCCCATCAAATAATCGATGAAAATATATTTGTTTATTCATACTCAGGCTTACCTTGAATCCGTAACAAACAATTGGCGTAGGATAGCGTTATCAATTCTATATGGAAATACTTGTAAAGAAATCAATCAATCTTTCAAGAATAGTCTAGCCGAGTTAAAATTGGCATCGACCCTTTTGTAAAACAATTCACGCATCTCATAACATCAATCACTGAAAACTAGGCTAACACGAAGGTTAGACAAGCGATAAGAAAAACTTGCCTTTAGCGTCTGCTATTGTAAAATTACTTTCCCTTTGAGTCTTTATAGTCTGTACAACACATAAACACATAACATATCATATTAGGTCATGAATGAACATACATGGTTTCTAATGAATCTTACTCTTCTTCTTAATCTAATGTTGTATTAGATTTTTATTATTAGTTCGACTTACCGTTATAATTTACATGGTTCATACGTTCACTTTCACATAATCATTAATAACTTTTAGTTGTAATTCTCAACGTTATAGACATCTTCGAAGATTCTACTTTAGGTTAATTAATTCATCAACAATTAACTATCTTTCATTTCATATACTTACACATACTTTATTTCATTAACAAAACTCGTTTCAAGTATTTATTTGCCCTTACGGCTTATTATCGCTCATCGTTTTAGTGTTAATAACTTACGTTCAATTAATCTTTCGATACCGAGTTTCCTCAATACCGTGTTGACTCATTCAACTTAAGTAAAGCTCGAGTTTACTTCCTTCAGACTTTTCCTTCCTTAACGAGGTTATTAGCCTAAGGTTCTTCCCCACTTAAGTTTCATAACCTAATGCTTTGATACCAACTTGTGATGCCCCCAAATCTGGGTATCTTCTATATAACCCGACATATGGTGCTACACGGTGTACAGTTCACACAAACATTCAATTGAAATGTCTCAAAAGAACGAATATATCTTATATATATTCCAAAACAATATTACCATTCCCCATGTTCTTTATAACCGTTACATTTGTTCTTGTCATAATATTAAATATTATCATTACAAACCTATACTATTACAAAGGTAATATATAGGTTCGCCTTAGTTTTCCCTTTATCATTGTCGGATCCTTCGATTTGTTCGATCTAAGCTGCATTCATATGGTTCAAGTAAGAGTGAGCATAACAAGCTCAACAAGTACGACAATTTCATTTAAATAACATGTTTGAAACATAGAAATCATATATCTTCAATAACTGAACAATAATTACGAAGTACTATTGATAATTCAAAATAGCACCTTTTTTCCTGCAAAACGTTTACAATGACAATATTCAGTAAAACATCAATTCTGGTCCAAGACCATGAGCATTTCATAATTTCTTTGAAAATGACATCCCGGCACTAAGTCCGTAAGTTCGGCATAGCTTACGAGCACTTCTAGGTGATTAGCCTATAGTATTCGATGTTGATCAACACTACATCCTGTTAAACGTATGTACGTTTAAGTTTTGGAAACCTCGCGTGCCCATCGAATAATCGATGAAAATACATTTGTTTATTCATACTCAGGCTTACCTTGAATCCAAACCAAATAATTGGCGTAAGATAACGTTATCAATTCTATATGGAAAGACTTGTAAAGAAATCAATCATTCTTTCAAGAATAGTCTAGCCGAGTTAAAATTGGCATCGACCCTTTCGTAAAACAATTCATGCATCGCATAACATCAATCACTGAAAACCTGGCTAACACGAAGGTTAAATAAGCGATAAGAAAACTTGCCTTTAGCGTCTGCTATAGTAAAATTACTTTCCCTTTGAGTCTTTACAGTCTATACAACACATAACCACATAACATACCACATTAGGTCATGAATGAACATACATGGTTTCTAATGAATCTTACCCTTCTTCTTAATCTAATCATGTATTAGATTTTTTATTATTGGTTCCGACTTGCCGTTATAATTAACATTGTTCTTACGTTCACTTTCACATAATCATTAACAACTTTTAGTTGTAATTCTCAACGTTATAGACACCTTCGAAGATGCTACTTTAGGTTAATTAATTCATCAACAATTAATTATCTTTCATTGCATATAATTACTCGTACTTTATTTCATTAACAAAACCCGTTTCAAGTATTTATCTGCCCTTACGGCTTATTATCGCTCATCATTTCAGTGTTAATAACTTACGTTCAATTAATGTTTCGATACCAAGTTTCCTCAATACCGTATTGACTCATTCAACTGAAGTAAAGCTCGAGTTTACTTCCTTCAAACTTTTCCTTCCTTAACAAGGTTATTAGCCTAAGGTTCTTCCCCTCTTAAGTTTCATAACCTAATGCTTTGATACCAACTTATGATGCCCCCAAATCCAATTATCTTCCAACCCGACATATGGTGCTACACGATGCTATAGTTCACACAAACATTTAATTGAAATGTCTCAAAAGAACGAATATGTCTTATATATATTCCAAAACAATATTACCATTCCCCAGGTTCTTTATAACCGTTACATTTCTTCTTGTCATAATATTAAATATTATCATTACAAATCTATACTATTACAAAGGTAATCTACAGGTTCGCCATAGTCTTCCCTTTATCCTTGTCGGATCCTTCGGTCTGTTCGATCTAAGTTGCATTCATAAGGTTCAAGCAAGAGTGAGCATAACAAGCTCAGCAAGTACAACAATTTCATTTAAATAGCATGCTTGAAACATAGAAATCGTATATCTTCAATAACTGAACAATAGTTACGAAGTAATATTGTTCATTCAAAATAGCACCTCTTTTCCTTCAAAATGTTTTACGATGACAATATTCAGTAAAACATCAATTCTGGTCCAAGACCATGAGCATTTCATAATTTCTTTGAGAAGGACATCCCGACACTAAGTCCGTAAGTCCGGCATAGCTTACGAGCACGTCAAGGTGATCAGCCTATAGTAATCTATGTTGATCAACACTACATCCTGTTAATCGTATGTACGTTTAAGTTTTGGCAACCTCGTGTTGTAAAAACCCAAAATCCTAATAAGACTCATATGTATAAATCCCGTTAAATAAATAAAATTTCTCTATTCTGAATGTGTTACGTGTTATTATATACTTGGTTTGACAAAATTGATCAAATAAATTTTTATACGAAAAACGTCGTGCTTGACACCTCGTGCTTAATTTTTTTTTTCCATAATCGGACTTTTCGGTAAAATTATTTTGACAAGTAGCTTTGTCGTGCTTACACTAACAAAACGCTTAGTCGTGCTTGTTAGGATTAGTGAGAAATTTAGGTTAGTAACCCTAATTAGCAAAACCCTAACCCTAATTTATTAATTAAACCCTAATTAGCTAATCTAACTCTAATTAGCTTATGTTAACACTTAATCATGGTTAGTAAACTTCTATTAGGTACTAATTAACATTACTTAACATTCCTAATCATTAGAAACAAAACCCTAATCAAGATTAGTGAAGATTTAAACCTAAATAAGCTACTAACTTAATCAACTAGCTCACAAATAGGTTGGGAGTCACCATTACAAGTTCCAAAACATCACATGACATGCTTCCAAACTCCCAAAGCAGAAGAGTCACAAATCAGATCTTTATAGAGGCAAGTAGGTGGAAAAATGACCAAAAAGCCAAGTTGAAGAATTCTATAAATAGGAACCTTAGAAATTTGAGCAAACCCACGAATTCTCAAAGCTTAGATACACTTATAAACCTACCATATCAAGCCTGGGTGTTAACAGCAACAAGATCAGAAGCTAGAATCACAAATTTCTCAAGAAAAGGTGCAAACCCTTGTTCATAAATTTCTCTTTGATCTTATGTTAGATTTGTTGTTTAGAATATTGTATTAGGATGTTAGAAAGTATGCTAGAGTGGTAGAACACGTTTCCATAACATCCAAAAGCCTTAATTAAGCGTTTTATGAAATCTGGGAATTTTGAAAAAAATGGTCTGACAGCCGAATGTCAGGGCTTTTCGATTCTATGTGTGTTTATGTTTTGGATGCATTAATCGATTGATATTCAGTAATTCGTAAATAGGTCTTTAACTGAAAGAAAAACAGTTCATATGAACCATAGATTCCAAGATATAAGCGATCAAAGTGGGTTGATCGTTCACGGAAGTTTGGTTTTTCTGGGTTGCCCTGTAAAGCTCAAGAACGGTGAACAAACTACTTTGACCAAGCACTGCTTAATCATCTTCCGATTGTTAATTGTTTATGTTTTTGTTATAAATTGGTACTTCTGGTATACATACTACATATCTATGATCTTCAATCGAACAAACAACTCATAGGATTAAAGAATTATTGGTCAAAACTAGTTGACCGAAGGTGACCGAGTTTTTACGGTTTTCGAGAAAACCTCGAAGAACACGAAGAACAATTGTTAGTATGTACTTTGACCAAAGATAAATAGAGACCTTAGATTTAAGATTTGTTCATTTTAATGTTATATATATGTACCACGACATATATACTATATGTACAAACAAACCACAACATACATCTAATAATACGAGAATCAAAGTTATTCACCTAGAAACCCAAGAACGACTTCGACGGTAACTTTGAATCTTTATAATTTCTTGTTAGATGTAGATTAAAGCTTGATTATTGCTTGATCTTGTACTTTATTACATGGGTACTCTACAACACCAATACTTGATCTAACCAAAAATTATTACTAGTCTTAGAAGTTATTTGATGGTCAAACTAGTCACTCGACCACGACCAACTGGTACGCTTGAAACTCAAGAACACCTGACAAAACTTTACATCCACATAGAGAGCTTCAAATGACGAACATAAATTATTTTTTAGAAATAAATTATAAAAATTTGAAATAATTAGTAAAAATAGTTTTAAAATTATATTAAATTATTATAAATTATTTCGATATTTCTACAAAAATGTAATAATTATTTTATTTTATTTAGATAATATTTATAATTAACTTATTAATAAAGTAATTATAATAATTACTTTTAAATACTAAATAATTATGTAAAAATATTATTATTGAAATAAAATCATAATAAATGATTATAAATTATTTAATGATATTAAATAATGTTTTTTTATAAAATTTTAGTAAATATAAATTACTTATAAATAGTGATAAATGATTATATTTTAAAAATTACCTAAATTATTAAAAAAAGTTATTGCTATAGTTAAAAGTCAAAACCTATTAAATCTAACTAAATAAATGTTTTAAGTATATTTATTCATATGATATTTAAAACGTTGTATTTAGCATTGAATAAGCATAGCTTGGTGTGTCGAGCCAAACCAATTTATTTTTGGTCAAAGAACAATGCTATCTTTGTTGATATAATAAGTTGAGTATCCTAAGAAATGAATTAATTATTCATATGGAAGCAAAGTATTATTTTGGTCAATCACTTAGTTATCTTGATGGAAAGTGTAAGATGTAATTTGAGTAAATTGTAAGGTGCTTCGTGGGTGATATGCATACTCCTAGGATGTTGAATAGGCTGATCCCCTATCTCATATCTGAACATAATTTTTAAGTCTTTGTGACTGACAGAAAGGATAAAAAATTCCAGAACTAGTTGGAATTAGAAATCCAGAAATGGTAACAACTATCAGTCGAAATTTGAATTGTTATAATTCTCCAAATCCGATATTGTTATAAATATACAACTTGTTGAGCATGTCATAGCTCACCCTTGCAAATTATTCCCTTTGCAATATTAGATGGTAATCCTGGAACATCTGGAGTAGATAAAGGGAAGCGTCCCTACATATATTAGATTATATTCTTGTCTGTATGAATACTTTGTAATAAGAACTCGTTATGAGAATTTTGTAATCAAATCATAATATTATGATATATATATATATATAACATCTTTTATTTCCGCAACCATGTTTTCTTATATATATAGATGTAAAGTAAGATGTCTTCTATTCTAGTTGAGATCCTTGGGAACTATTTATACGAGTGAGGGTGTTAATAGCATGGATTTATTCATGTTGTTATTAATACTCGAATTTCGGATAGATAGTTACTATCGATCACGATAGTATATAATCGCATGATATAAACTATACATCCGGTGAGGGTATTGGTAATATGGATTTGTTCATGTTATTCTCGATCATTAGAATTTGGATAGATAGACTCTAGTCACGAGATCTGATTCATATATTCAAGTGAGGGTATCCAAACGGTAATATTTCTCTTGGAAATTACCATACATTATGGGATCTTTGTGAATCTTGAATCTATGGGAATTATATCTGATAGTCCCTCTATCTAATGTAATATTTTAATCAGATACCATGGGTGTATAGATTTAAATGCATTATGTTAATTCTTTGTAAACACCATAACGGATACCACGGGAGTATAGGTATGGGTGTGTTACAATTTTGGTATCAAAGCTGTTAAGGCTATAGATATAAGGAAGAGTTTCTTGGTATATAGTCTTCGAGTCCGTAAAAATTTTAAAAGACATATAAAATATAACATTAATATTTGTATGTTGTGTAAACCTTTATACCAGTATTTATGGAGTTTTCTTTTATAGATGGCCAACTCTAATGCTGAAGAAAGAGTGATCAAACCACCGCAAATAGAGTCTTTTATAGCTAGTGATGCGAAGAAGAAGAATTGCTTCATGATCAACAAGCGCTTGATCTTTGAAGAAGAAGAAGAAGAAGAAGAAGATCCGATTAATTTGGACAATTAATGAGAATAGATGAGCATGATGAGGCAATGGCATCACTCTGCAGGACAATGACGGAATGTGAGAACAATAAGATGAAGTTTAGGGCAGATTTAGCTGAGTGTATGCTAATGGATGAAAGAAGTCATAGTCATCAACTGAAAGTACAACCGCACCATGCACATAGGAAGCGGGAGGAAATTCGGTCAAGACTTCTTAAAACATCTACGGGAGTTAGAGATACTTTTAATGATTTTGCGATCGTGTAACTTGATATCCGAGAGAGGAGAAGAAAAGCGCTTATCTTATCGATCGATCGTGGTTTGTCACATGATCCGAGATTCCTTTGATGATATCAATGAATTCTAGAGAGTAGCATAGGAGGTTGGATGCTTTATATTAGTACAATAAAGAAGCATTCAAAGTTTGTATTGTGATAAGTATTGTGTAATATACTAGTATGTTTAAAGTTGTTGTAAGGCATGAGTTATAAATAAACAATATGTTGTGGTTATTTAAGAATCTTATGTGAATCTTTGTTGTTGTCTTATAGAATCATGCCACCAACCAGAAGACCCCAAAGAGAAATGAATAATGAGGATAATTCTACTCAACAGTTAGTAGATATGATGTTAGGAGTAATAAACAGACCTGTAAACAAAAATACATCCTTTAAAGACTTTAAATTAGTTGGACCACCTGAATTTAAAGGTACATTAGAACTTGTAGATGCACAGATTTGGATTTCTGAGATAGAAAAATTCTTCCTAGTAACTAATGTTAGTAATAACCAGAAGACAACTTTTGCAACTTTCTTCTTGAAATGTGAAGCTAATTATTGGTGGGAATCAACCAAAGGTCGAGTAGAAATTGAAATTGTTCCTTGGGATAGATTTAAAGAGTTGTTCTTTGAAAACTATTTTTCCCAATCCTTGAAAGATCGAATGGAAATAAAATTTCTGGACTTAAAACAAGGAGATCTTACTGTAACCTAGTATACAGCTAAGTTTAATGAACTATCCAGGTTTGCTCCTCATCAAGTAACCACTGAACTTAGAAAGACTCGTAGGTACCAAGAAGGTTTAAAACCTCAGATTTGGAGTAAATTATCAGTGCTTCAAATCAAAACTTTCTTTGAAATACTAGAGAAGGCCACTATAATTGAAAGTGAGAATGAAAATCTCGCTAAGTTTCATCAGACAAAAAGATTGAGAATGAGAAAGGAAAATTAAAAGCGAACCCGGTTCGGTGGGTTTAATAACAAGCGTAAATGGAATAATTCTTTTTTCTAACAATTCAGGGAAAAAGATAGGAAATACTAATAACAATTTTAGTAATAATAATATTAAACCTTGTCTAAGTGTAGTAAAAAACATAGAGGAGAGTGTCTTCTTAACAAATGCTTTAATTGTGGATGATCGTGACATTATCTTTCATGATGTGTCCTCTTCGAAGAAAAATAAATGTTTTAATTGTGATTCAATGGACCATTTTTCTAAGAACTGTCCCACAAACCAAGGAGGAAAAGGGGTTAGAATACCAGAGAATAATCAATCGACAGTAGCTGCAGTTGGGGTTCAGAATCGACCTACCGCGAGAACATTTAATATGTCGGTGAGGGATGTTGTTGCTTCACAGGACGTAGTGACAGGTATTTCTGGTGCTACTTGTTCATTTGTGTCTAGAAATTTCTCTACAAACTTGAATATGCCTTGTGAAAATTTAGACAAACCATTTTGTGTAGAAATGGCTAATAATGAAAGAATTTCGGTTAAGACCATATATAGAAACTGTAGTGTGGTAATAAAAGGACATAATTTTAAGGTAGATTTGATACCGATTCAGTTGGGAGAATTTGATGTAATTCTAGGAATGGATTGGTTAGTTAATCATAACGCGATGATTGATTGTCATCAAAAACGTATTAACCATTTGACTGCTTCGAAGTCAAAAGTAGTGTTCAATGGTAGTTGTTCACCTAAGCAATCTCGATGTTTGACTATAGTTCAGGCAGAAAGATTACTTAAAAAGGGTTGTTTAGGATATTTGGCCTATATAGTTGATACTCGTCAAGAAGGAGTAAAACTAGATCAAATACCTATAGTTAAGGAATTTCCTGATGTATTTCCAGATGATTTACCCGGTTTGCCTCCAGATAGGGAGATTGAGTTTATCATTGATCTTGCACCGAGAAGCGACACCGGTTTCTAAAGGCCGTCTGATGAATGGCACTTATAAAACTGAAAGAGTTACTTATTCAATTAGAGGAACTCTTAGATAAAAAGTACATACAACCTAGTGTTTCACCTTGGGGCGCACCAGTGTTATTTATAAAAAAGAAGGATGGAACTATGAGACTATGTATAGATTATAGGGAGCTAAATAAATTAACTATTAAGAATAAATATCCTTTGCCAAGGATTGATGATTTGTTTGACCAATTGAAGGGGGCTGAACATTTTTCAAAATTTGACCTTAGAACAGGTTATCATCAATTAAAGGTAAGAAAGGAGGATGTCTTAAGAAAGCGGCGTTTTGGACACGCTTATGGACATTATGAATTTCTTGTAATGTCTTTTGGATTAACAAATGCACCGACAACATTTATGGATTTAATGAATCGAGAGTTTAAACCATGTTTGGACAAATTTATTGTAGTGTTTATCGATGATATTCTGGTATACTCGAGAACACGGGAAGAGCATACAATACACTTGAGAGTCGTATTGGAGATATTACGAAAGGAACAACTTTATGCAAAGTTTTCCAAGTGTGAATTCTGGTTGAAGAGAGTTCAATTTTTAGGTTATGTAATAAACAAAGATGGAATATCTGTAGATCCAACTAAGATCGAAATGGTTGTGGCGGGAACAACCAACAACTCAACAACAATCTGAAGTTTTCTCGGTTTAGCGGGTTATTACCAACGGTTTATAAAAGATTTTTCAAAAATAGCAACCCCATTAACCAATTTAACTCGAAAGACAGTGAAATACGTCTGGACATATAAATGTGAGGAAAGCTTCCAAGAGTTAAAGAAGCGACTGAGCATGGCTCCAGTGTTATCATTACCAGATGATAGAGGAGGCCTTGTAGTATATAGTGATGCATCACACAGAGGATTAGGGTGTATGTTGATGCAACATGGGAAAGTGATAGCTTATGCATCACGACAACTCAAAGATTATGAGAAGAGATAGCCTACTCATGATTTAGAGTTAGCCGCAGTAGTTTTTGCTCCAAAAATTTGGAGACATTACTTGTACGGGGAGAAGTGCGAGATATATACAGATCATAAAAGTCTGAAATATATTTTTACACAACGGGAATTAAATTTAAGACAGAGGCGATGGTTAGAACTGATAAAGGATTTTGACTGTGAAATCTTATATCATCCCGGTAAAGCAAATGTTGTAGCTGATGCGTTAAGTAGAAAGAATCAAGAAAAATTGAATATATTAACCACCAATGATAGGTCAATAAAAGACTTTGAAAAGTTAAAAATTGAGGTGGAATGTCCAACTACCTCTACCCAAAAATTATATATTTTAGAAGGAGTTTCATCTCTGCTCGATAAAATTGAAGAGATACAGGAGAAGGATGAAGAGTGCCAGAAGTTTAAATCTAATTCCACACATGATAAGTATAATAAATTTCAAATAGATACGGATGGAATAATTAGATATGAAAATAGAATCTGGATTCTGTTAGATCAAGCTTTAAAAGATGAAATTTTGAACGAAGCACATAATTCTAAATTTGCTATACATCCTGGCAGTACTAAAATGTTCAAAGATTTAAGTCGACATTTTTGGTGGTCGAATATGAAAAGGGAAATAACTGAATGGGTAAGTAAATGTCTCACGTGTCAAAGGGTTAAGGCAGAACATCAGAAGCCAAGTGGTTTACTTCAACCCTTACCAATTCCTAAGTTGAAGTGGGAACATATAACCATGGACTTTGTAGTGGGCCTTCCAACTACACAAAAAGGCCATAACGCCATTTGGGTAATAGTTGACCGTTTAACTAAATCCGCTCACTTTTTACCTATTAAAATTACTCATAACCTGGATCACCTTGCCAAATTATATATTCATGAAATTATCTCTAGGCATGGAGTACCTGTTTCCATAGTATCAGACCAAGATCCACGTTTTACTTCAAATTTTTGGAATAGTCTTCAGAAAAATTTAGGAACACAGTTAAAACTAAGTACAACTTATCATCCTCAAACTGATGGACAGAGTGAGAGAACCATACAAACATTAGAGGATATGTTGAGAACATGTGTCATAGACTTCAAAGGAAGTTGGGAAGACCAGTTACCTTTAGTCTAATTCGCCTACAACAATAGTTATCATGCTAGCATAGGTATGCCACCCTATGAAGCCTTATATGGAAGAAAATGTAGAACGCCTATGTGTTGGTATGAAGTCGGGGAAACACAAATGTTAGGACCTGAAATAATTCAACAAACCGCTGAAACTATCAGAATCATACGTCAACGATTACAAGCATCTCAAGATCGACAAAGAAAATACGCTGATCCACATCGTCAACAATGAAATTTTAGCGTAGGAAGCCATGTATTCTTGAAAGTATCTCCTTGGAAGGGCAAGATACGTTTTGGCAAGAAGGGAAAACTAAGTCCGAGGTTCATTGGACCTTTTGAAATTTTGAGAAGAATAGGTGAAGTTACTTATGAAATAGCACTACCACCTGAGTTAAACCATATTCATAATGTGTTTCATGTGTCCGTTTTACAACCATACAAACCTGATTATAAAAATGTTATAAATTATGAGCCGATCCAAATCGAAGAAAATCTTTCTTATGTAGAAGAACCTGTGCAGATCGTCGACCGTAAAGAGCAAGTCCTCCGTAATAAAGTGATAGCATCGGTTAAAGTAATATGGAGAAATCAGAACATTGAAGAAGCTACATGGGAACTTGAAGATAAAATGTGCGAGAATTATCCTCACCTTTTTACTTAACATGTACTGTAATTTCGAGGAAGAAGTTCTTATTAGTGGGGGTGAATGTAAAAACCCAAAACCCTAATAAGACTCGTATGTATAAATCCCGTTATATAAATAAAATTTCTCTGTTCTAAATGTGTTACGTGTTATTATATACTTGGTTTAACAAAATTGACCAAATAAAATTTTATCCGAAAAACGTCGTGCTTGACACCTCGTGCTTAATTTTTTTTTCCATAATCGAACTTTTCGGTAAAATTATTTTGACAAGTTGCTTTGTCGTGCTTGTTAGGATTAGTGAGAAATTTAGGCTATTAACCCTAATTAGCAAAACCCTAACCTTAATTTATTAATTAAACCCTAATTAGCTAATCTAACTCTAATTAGCTTATGTTAACACTTAATCATGGTTAGTAAACTTCTATTAGGTACTAATTAACATTACTTAACATTCCTAATCATTAGAAACAAAACCCTAATCAAGATTAGTGAATATTTAAACCTAATTAAGCTACTAACTTAATCAACTAGCTCACAAGTAGGTTGGGAGTCACCATTACAAGTTTCAAAACATCACATGACATGCTTCCAAACTCCCAAGCAGTAGAAGAGTCACAGATCAGATCTTTATGGGGGCAAGTAGGTGGAAAAATGACCAAAAAGCCAAGTTGGAGAATTCTATAAATAGGAACCTCGTAATTTGAGCAAACCCACGAATTCTCAAAGCCTAGATACACTTATAAACCTACCATATCAAGCACAGGTGTTATCAACCAACAAGATCGAAGCCGAGAATCACAAATTTCTCAAGAAAAGGTCTGAAACCTAGTTCATAAATTTCTCTTTGATTTTATGTTAGATTTATTGTTTAGATGTTTAGAATATTGTATTAGGATGTTAGAAAGTATGCTAGAGTGGTAGAACACGTTTTTCATAACATCTAGATGCCTTAATTAAAAGTTTTATGAAATCTGGGAATTTTGAAAAAATGGTCCGACAGTGGTAGAATGTCAGCGGCTTTTTAATTTACGCATGTTTATGTTTTGATACATTAATCGATTGATATTCAGTAGTTTGTAAGTAGGTCTTTAATCGGAAAAGAAAAGCAGTTCGGGTGAACCATAGATTCCAAGATATAATCGATCCAAAGTGGGTTGATTGTTCACGGAAGCTAGTTTTCTAGGTTGCTAGAAAGCTCAAGAAACAGATTGAACCAAGCTACTTAATCAAACTTGTTTAATCATCTTCTGATTGTTAATTGTTTATGTTTTTGTTATAAATTAGTACTCTGGTATACATACTACATATCTATGATCTTCAATTGAACAAACAACTCATAGGATTACCAAAATTATTGGTCAAAAGTAGTTGATCGAAAGCATAAGCTGAAGATTTTTCGGGTTTTCGAGTAAAATTCTGAAAACAGGTTGTTAGGTATACTTTGACCATCATAAATTGAGTTCTTAGAATTACGATTTATTCATGTTAATGTTATATATATGTACCCTGGTATATAGACTACATGTTACAACAAACAAAACATACATCTAATACACTGAATCAAAGTTATTCAAGCCACAAAATCGTTGACCGAGCCTTCACTAACTTCATTCAGGTTACCCGAAACCCAAAACGACTCTGACGATAACTTTGAATCTTTTTAATTTCTTGTTAGATATAGATTAAAGCCTACTTATTGTTTGATCTTGTACTATTATTATGAGTACTACAACCCCAATACTTGATCTGTAGAAAATCATTACCAATACCAAGTTATTTAATGGTCAAACTAGCCACTCGACCCACGAGCAACTACGCCCTTGAAACTCAAGAACACCTCTGAGAGGCACTTTACATCCTTTGTAGAGCTTTAATGACAGACGATGTAAATTAATTTTTTAGAAATAAATTATAAAAATTAGAAATAATTAATAATAATAGGTTTTAAAAAGTATATTAAATTATTATAAATTATTTACGATATTTCTACAAAATGTAATAATTATTTTATTTTATTTAGATATTATTTATAATTAACTTATTAATAAAGTAATTAGAATAATTACTTTTAAATACTAAATAATTATGTAAAAATATTATTATTGAAATAAATATCATAATAAATGATTATAAATTATTTAATAATATTAAATAATTTTTATAAAATTTTAGTAAATATAAATTACTTATAAATAGAGATAAATGGTTTAAAAATCATTTAAAGGATAAATAAATATTTTAAAAATACTTTAAACCTTCTAAAATATATTATAAGGATAATTAAATTATTTAAAAATATAACCAAATTCTATAAATAAAATTTAGTTCATTTATCAAAGGTATTAAAAGTCAAACCCTATTAAATCTAACGGTATTAAATAAATGTTTTATTTGAGTATTGTTATCAATACTAACGTGTTAGATTTATATTCTTGAACGTCATAGGTAATTAATAGCGTTTGAATAGTATAACTTGACTGATCTACGCTCGGGCAAGTCTTCTATACCCAATTTATTACTTATGCAAAATTTATCAACCCTGTTTATTCATTTGAATAAGATTCTATCTTGCTATCTTTGTTGATATAATACACCTATGTTGAATTACCTATTATTGAAAAGTTATTGCTATAGTTCGGCATTTGACTAAGAAATGAATTATTTATTCATATGATATTGTTTATTGAGCATAAAAGCTGTTGTGTTAAGCCAAATTATTTTGGTAAGACAATCGATATCTTTGAAGTTGAGTATCCCGTAAAGGAGCAAAGTGTAGTCGATGAATATATTGATGATGAAATTATAAGTGTAATTGAGCTTTTGTGGGTGATATGCATACTCCTAGGATGTTGAATAATTTGATCGTATTGGGTTTGTAATATTCAAGAACTTGATCAAATTGCATAAATAAGCGGAAGCGAGATAAAATCAGAGTTTAAAATTTTTACAAACCATATACCCGGATCACCCTTTATGCATAATTATTAATTAAACGAAAAGATAAAGAATAAAATCATACCCTTGAAGATCGAGCTTCCTCAGGAACAAGTTCACCTCCAAATCCTTTCGCGTTCCACTTGAATCTACCGGGGTTTTGTTCCTTCCTTTGATCAACGTTAGCCACCCATATGTTTGGCCTCTAGAGGTGATCCACCAAGGAAAAATAAAGATTGAAGAAAATGGGTTTTTGGCTCAAACCCTAGTTTTTCCTATCTGTATAGAAAAAAGGGCGTACTCTCCAACAAATTGGAATTATGTCATATGTTGAAAAAGTCAACAACCCATAACACCCATAATAAGACTCCTCTTATTTATAGATGTGGGCCACCCACCTTAACAATTAAGGAATTGAGTTTTATTTAATTAATTAAATTCTTTTAATTAATTAAGCTCCCTAATCTTATTAGGGATAATTAATTAAAACTCCTTTAACTAATTTTCCTTCCTAATCCAATTAGGAATAAATGAGAGTACTTATATTAAATTAATTCCTAAACTCTTTAGAAATTAAAATAATAATAATTGTAATAATATTAATAAGACTCCTCTTATTAATTTATATTTAATAGTTCTAAAATATTAAATAATAAATATTAAGCTATTTAATTTATTCTATCACCATAGATTAAATTAAATATACATAATATATTATTACGATTATGCCATTAACTTCTTAAATAATTATTCTTCCTTTTATGGTGTGACCCTTTAGGTTCTCCATATTAAACAGGTTTGTGAATAAATCAATTAGAACAATTCTAATCTTATTTAAATAAATAAATTAAACAATTAATTTATTTAAATAAATAATATTTATTCTCTGATAGGGATAAGTCTCCCTAGCGATCAACGACTTTCTAGATAATATAGATTTCAACAATAATCATAAAAGAACCTTTGAGTAAATAAGTTACTGTACAATTCAATCCTTCCACCATACAATGTCCCGATTAAATATAAGACATGGAATTCTTGTCAAGTCTTATTTTATTTAATTATATGTATTTCGACTCTTAAATGCACAACTCAAATAATGCAAATTAGAAACTCCTTTCTAATTTCATTACGCCTTGGCCAAGGACTCTTTGGGTTGTCATTTATCGAATCACATAGTACATTTCTCTTCTTTTATTAGAAGTGGTAGATTCTTTATTGATCATACATTATCTCCATATACAACTTATTATACCCAAGCATACCCTTTGATATACCCTAAGGGTCTTAAGGAATAAGTCAAAGTATAACTCATCATACACAAGATACTATGATGATCTCAAGTCCAAGGATCACTCAGACTACTATCACTCTGAGAATTCCTATTGATGAGACAAGTAAAACTCCATTAGGTATTCCTTAGCGAGCCACGTTCAAATGAACTTATTCTCTAATAAGCACCTACATACTTGCTTTAGTGTCTCCACACAAATGATCATGAGATCAATCATCCTCATCCAATGAGCAAAGAACGTATGTACCAATCTATCCGGATTCACTAATCCCCAATTTAGTAATCCAATGATTGGGAACTATTTTAGTTTTAAGCTTTCTAAGAATTTAGATCTCATTAGAATGATCATCATCATTATTCTAAAAGCATTGCTTAAAACTATGGGTTTATCACATATTATAAAACGACATCGTGTAGATAATTAAAAGCCTTTAATAAATTAATACTTTTATTAATAAATGAATAAGATTGTTACAAAGTATATGCTTTATCATCAAACATGATTGGCTTGTGTGCATACTACTTTCAATCTCCCACTTGCACTAAAGCCAATCGTCATTGTATCTTATACTCTTCTTCTCTAAGTGGCGATTATCCTTTGTTGGATAAGCTTTAGTTAATGGATATGTAATGTTGTTCTTGAGAGTCCACCATCTCTATAGTGATTTCCCATCTTTCAATGATTCTAATAATCAAATGAAAGTGCCACAACACATGTTTAGATCCAAGATGAGACTTAGGAACTATTCCTAGTTCTGTAATAAACTTTTAATCCAAACAATCAACTTGCAGCTTCATTTATAGCTATATACTTTGTCTTTATCACTAAACCAGCAACCTTTTGCTATTTGGAACCTTTCAAATTCACTGCACCACCGTTCAAGGTAACACTTTACCTTAAAGTGGATTTTTTTCGTCGTCTTGGTGCATCCGAAAAACTTGAGTGCATTAAGACCTCTAGTTTTAATTCAGACCCACCATGTATGATCACATCCTTAGTGCTGGTTAAGAACTTTAAGATGTTTTTCACTGACTCACAGTGAACTTCTCCAGAATATGACTGATCAACATTAGGTCTCGTATATTTCATTGCATATATGATAGTCACTCATGCGACCTCTCTTTTTAGGAGTCTGTGGGGACTATTAAGAGAGATACACTCCATAGCTCATCGACATGAGATAACTCTTGGAGTTTGCCATGCTAAACGACTTTAGCATCAAATGAATATACGTTCCTTGGGTTAAGTCGAGCATCCTCTTAAATCTATCTATATAGATTTATATTCCCAATTAAGATACTCTTCCAAATCATTCATTGAGGAATGTTTAGACAACTTTATCTTTACTGATTGTAGCATTGGTATGTTATTCCTCATCCGTAATATATCAACATATAATACTAGAAATTTCACGACGCTCCTACTGACCCTTTTGTACACACTAGGTTCATTCTTATTTTTGATAAAATCAAACTCTTTTGATTGCCTCATCAAAATGAATGTTCCATATTTGAGAAACTTGATTCAATCCATTTCTCTGAGTGTCTACAACACTTACCTCATCGTATGTAATTGGATCATCATCTTCTATGATGTGTACCTCATCATCATCATCCATGATGAATCCATACCTCCTAGGTATCTTGGTACTATTCGATTTACTGATTTGGTTGTGGTACAATAGGTCATCTACATGTTCCTCTTATTTGACTTATAGTGTTTTGTGGTTCTTGAACTCTTCAAGATCTATTATCCTCCCACTAGCCCCTTCAATGATAAACACCTTTATCTTAGAAGGCAGCGTGTTTTACAATAAACACCTTTTGCTAAGTAGAATTATAGAACATATACCCTAAACTTACTTTAGGATGTCCCACAAATCTGTACATGTCAAATCTTGTCCCAAGCTTATCCTTTGAAACCTTTTCACATAAGTTGGACAACCCTTATCTTAACATACTTAAGATTAGGAATCCTCCCCATCCATAACTTTTATGGAGTCTGGGGGTAGGATTTTAAGGTTTCCATTTTGTAGATATGTCTTTGACCATTTCTAGGACATGACCCAGAGAGATCTTTGAAATGTCGGTAAAATCATTATGGACCACACCATGTCCAACAAGGTCACGAATTTTCCATTCGGATACATCAATCAATTATTGCGTATCGGGATGTTTCCATTATGAGAAAACCATTTGAGATGATCTAAAACTTATTGCTCAAGTATTTATTCCTTGATCTAATCAAAGAATCTTAATACTTTGCCAATTTGTTTCACTTACAATTCTTTGAACCTTTCAAATAATTCACACTTGTATTCGACAAATACACACATTCAACTCTTTGAATGATCATCTCCTTTTCTTATACTAGTTTGTTGGTTTGCAAAATATATTTTTCACGTAAAGTCAAGTATACAAAATCCATTAAGTAATCTTTCGATTTATACTGAAACATTATTATTATAAATAGAACAACAATTGTTCTTAATTATAATACCAAAAATTTTATTGTCCAACAATAAAATGGAAATAATGTTTCTACCAAGAATTGGAATACAATAACAACTTATTGACTTAATAGATTTGCGCTCGTAAGGCAATCTTTAAACTATAAGTTTCTATAGCTAATGCAATAACCTTTGCTTCATTTTCCACACTTAGGATTACTTATCTTTGTTTAACTTTCTACTTCTGCTTGGTCCCTTCATAAATCTATATTTATGATAACCAAAGTCGGTATCCAATACCCAAGTAGAACCTTGACTTAAAGAAAAATTATTTTAAATCATGAAAAATTTGTATTATGGCAGAAACTTCACTAAGCTTCTTTGGTTAACCTTTGCAAGATGCTTCTCGCAGTTTCTTTCCAGTGTCCAGGCTTATTGCAGTGGAAGCAAACTCCTTTGCTATCCATATCAGTTTTGTTCTTATTATCCTTTGTTTATGCCTTTTATATACCTTCTTTGAATCGTTTTTCTTTCGGAAGATCCTTTGGCCCCCTACCGAAGAAGACATGGTCTTTCTTGGTTGGAAAGTGACTCTCATCATTTTTCAACATGTTAAGCAAATCAACGAAGCTGATATCTAGCTTGTTTATATGAAAAATTCACAACAATTGTGAAAGGAGTCCGGGAGTGAGTGCAAGATCAAATCTTGGCTCAACTCTCCATCCATGAAAAAACCGTTGTCTAATTGATCAATCAAATTGATTATGTTAAGAACTTTTTCTGCATTTTATAGTGCCATTGGCCATTCTAGATCGGAAGAGCTCCTTAGATATCTCGATATCTATCGTCCTACTTTCCTCACCATCAACTACTTGATGTGCGGGAATATAGTAGAAGCATCCATAGTTTCATGTCGATATTTGAAGCTCGTTACTTATGGATGCGAGCATGATGCATTGAGCCAATTGTGCATCATCTTGCCACTTTCTAAAAGTAGCAATGTCTTCCTCGGAGGCATTATGCGCAACCATTGCGAGGATAGGCGTATTAAGGACATAAGATAGCTTTTCACTATGAGAACTATTCTCAAATTTCTTAACCAATCCATTTAATTGATTCAGTTAATTTAGCATCTAATATGCTTCGCAGATGATAGTAATTTTAGACATTGTAAAATTCTGTAAATGAATTTGTAATTAACAACATTTTAACATACATTCTTTTATTAATTACCAAAATAAATTAGGTCTTGTTTTAAATTGGTATCTCCCACTATTTTCTTCAAACTATATTACCCTCACTTATATAGTTCGGCAAAATCTAATTAAAGATACATTAGTGAGAATAAGGATCCCATTTCAAATGTATATAGCCTTGTGGTGACACAACAAACTATATATAAATAAATAGGTAGACAACTCTTGTCAATTACATCAACTATGCAACTCCTTGTATTTTGCCTCTTAGATTATTTTGATCAAGTGGTGGCACATCCGAATCAAAATTATCCAAGTTAAGTCCAACCTAGCACTCCATATATTCAAAAAAGAAAAATATCATCCTTGTGGTGACACAACAAAACAATATTGTTCAATTTTCTTTATAAGCATCAAATGTGATAAATTAACATCTTAAATACTTAATACTTGCCTTGTGGTGACACAACAAACTCATATTAAATATTTAATACTCTATTAATTTTATCATGCTAGAAGGCGACGTTCGATATTCCAAATATCTTTGAACGCTTAGGACTTAATAAAAAAATTGAGGGGTTTGTTATTAATTTGTCTCATCTTGTTTAGCGCGCATGCACATATATATATAAAATACGCTATTATATTAATTAACATCACGAAGCATGTTTGCATAATATATAATATATATAATATAAGCATGCACATATAGAATACTATATTCTACCCGAATTGATTATGGACTTTTATTCTAGTTTGGTTCACTAGAGCCACCAAGTGAACCAAAAGGTCAAACCCTAGGGGTGCAAGGAATAATATTTAAATATAACTATTACATTTTAAACCCGGGCTCCATTACAAGCGGGTCTTCAAGCGCTCCTTGCTCCTTGATCTCCAATTTTTCAAAATTAATTCTAACTATTCCTATTACAAAACTATTTAAAATAAATAGAAACCTTGATCGTGATCGAGGGAAAGTACATAGGAGGAGATAGAATTTACATTAAGAAAAAATTAGAGAAGGCGAGTCTGCAGACCCCATTTAATAAAACTCATACATTCATGCATCAAACTAAAATAAAATCCAATCATATTGGTCGATAGTCCATAGTCAATCCCATTTATTATCATACACATCACCATATGCATCAATAAATAACATTCATCTTATGAATAATAAACATTTAATATATATATTGATATCATTTAATGGGCAAATTTAGTTAGTATAAAATCTAATTTTGAATCAAAATAAACTCCGTTATTTTAATCCAAATTTAAATCAAAATAAAACTATTTTATTTTAATTTATCTAATTTTGAATAAAATAAACTATTTTATTTTAATCAAAATATTTAATCAAAATAAACTCCTTTATTTTAATTAATTATGGAATCCAATTCCATATAAAAAAAATTATTAATGGAAACACGAATTCTTTTCCTATTCATAAATAAACTCCTTTATTTTGAATAATATGAAATCTTATTTCATATTTAAATAAAATCCTTTATTTAAGGAAACACGGATTTTTTTTCCTATTCACAAATAAACTCCTTTATTTTGAATAATGTAAAATCTTATTTCATATCTAAATAAACTCCTTTATTTAAGGAAAGATCAATTTCAACTCCAATTAGTTATCATGGAATCCAATTCCAACTCTAATTAGTTAGCATGAAATTCTAATTTTAAAATTAAAATAAATTTTATATTTTAATATTAAAATAAACTTTTATTTTAAAATTAAAATAAACTTTTTATTTTAATAATAAAATTATTGAGAATATATATATATATATATATATATATATATATAAACAGTAATATATATATATATATATATATATATATATATATATATATATATATATATATATATATATATATATTAATTTCGATCTTTGTGAAGCTCGTTTCACTGACCTCTGATATGTAAAAAAAAAATCATTTGTTATCAAGTATGATAATATTATTTTCGTGCATTCCTAATATATATATATATATATATATATATATATATATATATATATATATATATATATTATATTCACGTGGCCAATTTTTTTTATTCACCTGCTAATCTCCTTTTTAAAAAAAAATGTGGCAAGTTCCTTTTTTTTTTTTAAAAAAACAGAATTCGTGTACTGATCCTGTAAAGTCCTTGAAGCTGCTGATTCCCTTTGATTTCCGTGTTGCCTTGCAAAATGAGATTTTTGGTATGACACGTGATTAAAAAATCAGGCCGAATTCGCGTTTTTTTTTTTTAATTTAAATTTTATACAATTAAATTATGCCCAATTAAATTATTCTAAACACATATCAATATAATATCAAATTAAAACAATTAATAATTCGCATAAAGGTTTGGCTCGATGCCCTTTGTTAGGTTTTGTAATATTCAAGAACGCAATCAAATTGCATATAAATAATGAGCGAGATAAAATCGAGTTTAAAATTTTTACAAACCATATACCCGGATCACCCTTTATGCATAATTATTAATTAAACGAAAAGATAAAGAATAAAATCATACCCTTGAAGATCGAGCTTCCTCAGGTACAAGTTCACCTCCAAATCCTTTCGCGTTCCACTTGAATCTACCGGGGTTTTGTTCCTTCCTTTGATCAACGTTAGCCACCCATATGTTTGGCCTCTAGAGGTGATCCACCAAGGAAAAATAAAGATTGAAGAAGATGGGTTTTTGGCTCAAACCCTAGTTTTTCCTATCTGTATAGAAAAAAGGGCGTACTCTCCAATAAATTGGAATTATGTCGTATGTTGAAAAAGTCAACAACCCATAACACCCATAATAAGACTCCTCTTATTTATAGATGTGGGCCACCCACCTTAACAATTAAGGAATTGGGTTTTATTTAATTAATTAAATTCTTTTAATTAATTAAGCTCCCTAATCTTATTAGGGATAATTAATTAAAACTCCTTTAACTAATTTTCCTTCCTAATCCAATTAGGAATAAATGAGAGTACTTATATTAAATTAATTCCTAAACTCTTTTAGAAATTAAAATAATAATAATTGTAATAATATTAATAAGACTCCTCTTATTAATTTATATTTAATAGTTCTAAAATATTAAATAATAAATATTAAGCTATTTAATTTATTCTATCACCATAGATTAAATTAAATATACATAATATATTATTACGATTATGCCATTAACTTCTTAAATAATTATTCTTCCTTTTATGGTGTGACCCTTTAGGTTCTCCATATTAAACCGGTTGTGAATAAATCAATTAGAACAATTCTAATCTTATTTAAATAAATAAATTAAACAATTAATTTATTTAAATAAATAATATTTATTCTACAATAGGGATAAGTCTCCCTAGCGATCAGCGACTTTCCGGATAATATAGATTTCAACATTAATCATAAAAGAACCTTTGAGTAAATAGTTAGTTGAAATGCACAATTCAATCCTTCCACCATACAATGTCCCAATTAAATATAAGACATGGAATTACCGTCAAGTCTTATTTTATTTAATTATATGTATTTCGACTCTTAAATGCACAACTCAAATAATGCAAATTAGAAACTCCTTTCTAATTTCATTACGCTTGGCCAAGGACTCTTTGGGTTGTCATTTATCGAATCACATAGGACATTTCTCTTCTTTTATTAGAAGTGGTAGATTCTTTATTGATCATACATTATCTCCATGTACAACTTATTATACCCAAGCATACCCTTTGATATACCCTAAGGGTCTTAAGGAATAAGTCAAAGTATAACTCATCATACACAAGATACTATGATGATCTCAAGTCCAAGGATCACTTGTACTTACTATCACTCTGAGAATTCCTATTGATGAGCAAGTAAAACTCCATTAGGTATTCCTTAGCGAGCCATGTTCAGTGAACTTATTCTCTAATAAGCACCTACATACTTGCTTTAGTGTCTCCACACAAATGATCATGAGATCAATCATCCTCATCCAATGAGCAAGCAACGTATGTACCAATCTATCCGGATTCACTAATCCCCAATTTAGTAATCCAATGATTGGGAACTATTTTAGTTTTAAGCTTTCTAAGAATTTAGATCTCATTAGAATGATCATCATCATTATTCTAAAAGCATTGCTTAAAACTATGGGTTTATAACATATTATAAAACAACATCATGTAGATAATTAAAAGCCTTTAATAAATTAATACTTTTTATTAATAAATGAATAAGATTGTTACAAAGTATATGCTTTATCATCAAACATGATTGGCTTGTGTGCATACTACTTTCAGATCCCCTATCTCATATCTGAACAGAATTTCTAAGTCTTTGTGACTGACAGAAAGGATAAAAAATTCCAGAACTAGTTGGAATTAGAAATCCAGAAATGGTAACAACTATCAATCAAAATTTGAATTGTTATAATTCTTCAAATCCTATATTGTTATAAATATACAACTTGTTGAGCATGTCATAGCTCACCCTTGCAAATTATTCCCTTTGCAGTATTAGATGGTAATCCTGGAACATCTGGAGTAGATAAAGGGAAGCGTCCCTACATATATTAGATTATATTCTTGTCTGTATTAATACTTTGTAATAAGAACTCGTTATGAGAATTTTGTAATCGAATCATAATATTATGATATATATAACATCTTTTATTTCCGCAACCGTGTTTTCTTACATATATAGATGTAAAGTAAGATGTCTTCTATTCTAGTTGAGATCCTTGGGAACTATTTATCTGATTGAGGGTGTTAATAGCATGGACTGTTCATGTTGTTATTAATACTCTGAATTTCAGATAGATAGTTACTATCGATACGATAGTATGTAACCGCATGACATAAACTATACATCTGGGTGAGAGTATTGGTAATATGGACTGTTCATGTTATTACTGATACTCTGAATTTCAGATAGATATACTCTAGTCACAGATACAGTTCATATATTCAAGTGAGGGTATCCAAACACAGTAATATTTCTCTTGGAAATTACCATCTGTTATGGGATACTGTGAATCTTGAATCTATGGGAATTATATCTGATAGTCCTTCTATCTAATGTAATATTTTAATTAGATACCATAGGTGTATAGATCTAATACAATATCGGGAAGAGGGGTGGCGGAATCTAACGGCTCAGAACCCCTCCTAATAGTCTCTAGCTCAACTATACGCTCGTCCCGAAGCTTCTGAAATCGGTCGAGTAATGTATTCTTTATACGTATGTTAATTATATCATTTTATTTACGATTGAATATTATTAAAAGCTAAATAGTAAGATAAGTTTTACCCGTATAGCTAAAGCTGCCTGAGACAAAGCACGCTCGTCCTTAGGCATGTGGGCTAGATCACAAAACTCTAGCATGGTAGGATCTCGGCCCAAGGTCCTCCCCAATGCCTAATACAAACATTCATAAATTAGGTCTTAAGTATTTGTGTGAAAACTTGACACATAAATAACTAAATACAACGCACTTACCGTCTTCGCCTCCTCAAACGATTGAGAACCAGTGGTGTGTACTATCCGGAGCTGACCACGGTTCTTCTTCGCCTGCTCGGACTTTTTGTTGAAGTCATCAGCCTCCCAGTGTAGACACATAGCATCCCAGGCTAAATTGGAGACTATGCGGGGCTGATGATCTCTGATGGTGGTCCCGGGCTGGTCCACAACTGCCCGGGCTGCCTTCTATCGCATCTCATATAGCCATCCAGAGTAATTCGCAGTGACGTGATGCTCAATCACAACATCGCCAGCTGACTGAGAGATGCTCGGGTCAAAGCGATAATAAACCTATAACAAAAGATTATTTAAAATTATGAACAATTGATTTCGTCATCCCAATACAATTATGTAGTGATAATATGCTTAACTTACGTAAAACTCCCGCAAGACGGTCTGCATAAAAGTGGCATCGTACCGCGCATACTGACTGAACCGCATGCACCCTCTCGGGAGATGCGTCAAACAGATCGCACGTAGGGTGTGCTTAACCACCGGGTCTAGTATACTACAGAAAAAGTATAACAATCTGTGTTATGTGAATTGTGTTTTACAATAACTGATAAAAATAGTACGAATATATTAACACTTACTATTGGGAAACGACATCCACCGGTACTGTAAGTGGCACTACCGGCGGACGACCAAAGATACCGAGGTTCATCCCTCGGTGTCGTCGACGAGGTGCATCTGTAATAATTGTATTTAACATAGTACTTCAATAATCATTGTATTGTGGCAAACTAAGCAAATGCTACTTAGTTTATTTTGCCAATGATAATAAACTAAGTAAGTGGTACTTAGTTTATGAGAATTGTTAATTATTTGGAATCTATAGAGACTACTGTTCGACATTCACTTCTAGCTATACTTAGTTTATTTTGCCAATGATGATAAACTAAGTAAGTGGTACTTAGTTATTCAAAATTGTTATTTGGAATCTATGATTACCTACTTATATATATTTTTTTATTTTAATTTGTAGTATATTATATAATTGGCTTATTTATTTATTAAATATACTTTATTAAATTAAATTAAATTAAATCATTTTATTTTATTTTATTTATTAAACTAAATTAAATTAAATTTTTTATTACTTTTTATTTTATTTTGTATTATATTATAAAAGTTCTAATTTAATTTGATTTCATAATTAAAAATATCTTATTTTATTTTATTTTATATATCTTGTATTATATTAGATATATTATATAATTTTTAATGTTTTTATTAAATTAAATTAAATTAATTAAATTTATTTTAATTTTAATTTAATTTAAATTAATTAAGATTATTTAAATTAAATTAAATTAAATTTATTTTATTATTTTTATTTAATTTTATTTTTATTAAATTATATTTTATTTATTAGATTAAATCAAAGTTTTGTTATTTTATTCAAATTAATTTAATTAATTTTTTATTTTATTTTACTTTATTTTGTATTATATTATGTTATTTATTTTATTTTATTTAATAAACTATATTAAATTATATTTAATTTATTTTATTTTAATAGTAAGAAACTAAGTAAATGGTACTTAGTTTATGATTTATTAATATTGGGAAACTAATAACTAATTAATACAATATATACATGCAAGTCTGCAATTTCATATTTCTGACAGAATTTCTGTCATAAATTCAGTCGTAAATAACAAATATATCAAGATTAAAAACAGTCCTAAAATCAGTTACATTATGATAAGGAACCCAAATTTGATATCAATATTATGCAATTTCCAAATTCCAAATCAAACTCACAGCAACAAATTCACAGCAAAATCAAAATCAAAATTCCAATTTCAGCAATATACAATCCACATGCAAATTCACAGCAACAACATATTATCCAAATTGGGTTAATCTTATATTCAAACTCAAACTAAACCTAAAACAAATTAAGCCACAAATTTCACAATTTGCAACAAATTAACCATAAAAATCTAATACTTGTAGAAAACTAACCTTGAAATTGAATTAATGTGCAAACTAATCGACGGTGGTGCCTGGTGGTGGTACCTGGTGTTGACAGTGGTGCTTGGTGTTGGTCGTGGTGGTGGTGCCTGGTGGTGGTGACGGTGATGCCTGATGGTGGTGACGGTGGTGCCTGGTGTTGGTGGCATCTAGCTACTGGTGGTGGCCGGAACCGCTCGACAGTGATGGTGGTGGTGGAAGTACGTGGTGGTGGTAGTGGCAATACGTGGTGGTGGTGGAATCGAAGGTGGTGGTGGTGGAAGTACGTGGTACGGTGGTGGCAGTATGGTGGTGGTGGACTGGTAGTGGTGTACGGTGGTGGCAGTATGGTGGTGGTGGACTAGTGGTGGTGACGGCGCTGGTGGTGTACGGTGGTGGCAGTAAGGGTTTTAGATCTGAGAAAAGTGAGAGAAATGAGAGAAAGAGAAATTATATATCTGAAAAGTGAGAGAAACGAGGGGGCCGGAAGACCTAAGGGGTTTTAGTCTTATTTTCGACAGATTGTCCATCGTACGTACGTCCGTCGTACTTAGTTATCTTCGACTAACGGTTCCGTCGGAATATATAGTATTCGGTCAAAAATAAATTTACACAAGGGAACATTGGCGCCTAATGGGATACATATATTTTCGATTTAACAATTCCGTCGAAATTAACGTATTTTCCACTAATTTATCTTTGACTGAATAATCCGTCGGAATAGATATTATCGGCGAGGGAATGAGTCTGTCGAACATAGTGCCATCGGAATTAGCCGGTTTTCTTGTAGTGATAGATTTAAATGCATTATGTTAATTCTCTGTAAACACCATACCGGATACCACGGAAGTATAGGTATGGGGGTGTTACAATTATGACTCTTTTTATGGAACAAATTACAAATGTTAAAATATTAGTTGTTGGTTCTACAAAAGAGTTATATTTCAATTTGTTATAATTAATTTATAATATCCTAAAATTTAGATTTATCTTTAATTTTTAAAATAATAATTTTACATATAAAATGTTATCAAACTCTTTTTTTTGGAATAGAGTACTGAGTTGTGTTCGTGCGTGGTCTGGAAAGCATATAATAGAGATCAATTGGGTTTAACCTCTCTTCCTTAGCCAAAATTCGATGTTTCAATTAGAGAGGAGATGTGTTAGCTAGGTTTCTTCTTTACCTATCTGGGTTTCTCCTCTCTGCTTAGGAATCAACTAAGTTCGAGTCAAGAGCCTAAATCTCTAATACCCTTAATATCTTATACAAGAGCCTAAATCTCTCATATCGAGTCAAGCCCTTATTTCTACATTCTCTGCTAGTTTTTATAATTGTGTCGACAGGTGCAAGAACCAGAAACAAAAGATGGGCTATACTTGGGATAATTTCGATAACGGAGGGTTTAGATCTGTATCTGATGGGAGGCGAAATCAGTCGATGGTGAATTTTAGGAGCGGTGGATGGGGCGGAGGTGTTCTGTCAAGGTCTAAATTTATACGCGTTCGCAATTGGAGGCTTCAGCCGCGGAAAGGAAGATTTTTTTGCGAGGACGATGGAGGAGGACGATGGAACCCTTACTCCTACACAGGTCAGTCTCCCTCTTCTGCTACCGTAGGTTAAAGAAGATTAGATGGCACATTGAGTTGGTGTTGATTTTTCACAAGTCTAAAATCAAAATCTTTTTCAATCCACGCTCAGAAATCGAACTTCGTCTTCCTTCTAATTGCCTGTGTTGGTGAAAATGTTGAGCAGATTGACCTGTTATATTATGATCAATTTGGGAGTCTTAATCTAGTTTTTTTAAATGGAGATAAGCTTCCAGACAAGCAAGAGATAATAACATATTACAGATTCACTGGTTTTACCCTTAAAAATTCATATATGATCAGTGTATGCATGTGCATTTTTGGAACAGGTATTAAAAGTGGCCTTGGTTGAAATCTTCAATAGCAAAAAGGTATATTTAGTAAAGCACTAATGGTAGAATATACATCTATTCTAATTTCTACTCTCAAGCATCTTGTAAGTATTCAGTGTGTAGTTTTTTATTTTCTTTGTTATTTTCTTTAGTCAATTCATCTCTAGGAATGTTGTCCTCAATTTCTTATACTGAGATGATTTTGGGGGCCGCAAATATTTTATTATTAGGGGATGCAGGGAAATGATGGATTTATAATTAGCAAGTCATTGGGTGAAATTGAAGGTAGGCATGAGGAGTTGCTAAATGAAGCACAATTAGCTCTCGCAATTTGAAGAGAAAGAAGCTCACTCATTTGAGATTGATCCTGCTCAGGTAAGTCGATGCAATACTTTGTTATTGAACTACGCAGTTCATATTCTGCATTTTATCTATTGTTCGGGTATATTAGGATCTACTTTTCCCTTCCCTGGCTTATATCATGCCATTTTTGTTAACTTAGCAAAACCGTGGTCTATGTATTTCTCAAATGATAATTGCTTGTTTGTCTTGGCTTCTGTTGATACTTTGTTGTGTCAGTTATTTTTTAATTGGTTTTACTTTAGATTTTGAAAAGAGTGATTTTGGTGAAAGTGTCAAAGCATTACATGTTAATCCTATGATATTAAAGAGATGGGCATGTTGCCAACTTTCTGATCTTTGAAACTTGACTTTTTGTTTTTTAATGTGCCGATGGGAAAGAATTGCAGGAATTAACATTTTCTTGAAGGGCTGAATATAATATAAAATTATTGATCAAAGTAAATAGTTTGTTGATTGAAGTGGTTTAATCAATAACCTTTTATCATGTTGGCATATGAATGCACAAAAATACCTGATGACTTTAATAGTAGTGAATTCCGATCATCATATTATTCCCCTGTTGCTTTTCCCCTCTATCTGGAAATTACAAATGCATATTGAAAGAATCACAAGAAAGCCTCCTAAAACTGAATTAGTGTTTTTGTGGAAAGTCAGGTTTATGGGTTCTTCATTTCCTTGAATAGTACACAATTCATCAATTACTATTCATAATGACAAGTTGAAAATATAAAGCAGCATTGCTTGCCAAATGCTTTAAACTATCCAATGCTTGAGGAGTATGACTTCAGAAATGATACTATGAGTTGTTTCTCATTTGGTTTTATCTTTGGTTGAATTTAGGTTTGTCTCTTCCTTAATGAACCCTGTTTGGGAATGTTAAAGATTTTTTCTTAATAGCTCGGATGTTAAAGGGTTATAAAATGAGTGATCTTGAGTAGAGGAACACCACTGCTACTTTAGAGGATCTTGAATCTTTGTGAAATTCTCGTTGGCTACTGCAGGTTAATAATAAGTTTTTTTTTTAATTTATATTTAATAAGACAGGTCAATCTTGATCTTGACATGGAGTTGAAGCCTCAAGCACAGCCACGACCTTACCAAGAAAAGAGTCTCAGTAAGATGTTTGGAAATGGTATGTACCTGTGCCTTGAGCTAAATAAAAAGAAGGTTACTTGTCCCTAGATGATCGATCTATTTTCTTTGAGTATGCATATGGTCCCATACCTGTTAACATTTCTAACCATTCATCAAACTTGCTTCTCTGCAACATGCTTGGATGCTATGTACAACATTAGTCTCAGCCTTAATGTTTTCCCCAACCGATTCATCTCTTAAACAATTTATGTAATGATGAAGTTGATAAATATACTTATTCCTCCCCCATTTTTCATAATGTCTAACTGAACTAGGACCATCAGAAGGGTGAAGGTTCAACTATTGTATAACTGAAAGAGAGTTGATTTGTTAAATTTTGTGGGACAAGACTTTTTTTGCATATGGATGGATAACATGTTCTCAATATTTGTGCTATTCAGTGTTTGGGGCCTTCACAGCCTGCTTTTGATAAACTTGTAAGGATGGTACTTGACTGTTTGGTGTCATATTTCTTGTGAGGTTTGAACAGTGGGTCTAGAATTGCAACAACTTAAAACTAACATTCAATGTTATATGACATGTCAAATAAATTGCATCCTATCAGATTGTTTTAGAAAGAAAATGTTAAAAGACATTGTGGAATACATAAATCTTTAAACTTTTGTACATGAAAGGTTTACTTTCACATAGAAATATGTTTAAATCTTTATTCCTACTGAAAACTTGCTCAATTTAGTTTCAATTTGTTTTGGCACCACTATCTTGAATTTTCATCAAATTGTGAATATTCATTCAACTAGCATAGATGTTATGGAATCCTCAAAGTGGCTTACAAGGAACGGTAGATCACTGGGTCTATAATTATGCACACACACACCCTCCCCCCTAAAACACACACGCCCTCCTAAAACACACGTTCTTTATGACCTATAAACTAAATTTTTTTGTGCGAAATATTATATGAAGGCACACGTGTATAAAAAGAGTTACCTAAATATGTATGCCTGGCTGCTGGTAGGCAGTGTCTTTTGGTGTCTGTCATGTATAAAAAGAGTTACCTAAATATGTGATAAACAAGCTAATTTTCAAATACAGGACTGCTCATGCTATACACTTATTGCTGAAAAGTTTGTGCTGACATCACCAGAGACATTGGGTGGAAGAGGATTCAGTCGACTTCTGGTAACCACTATTTCTCTGTAGTATTCAATGAATATCAATTTCAGGTTTTATTTATTCAATTGTTAGTAGTCGTACTGATTGTATTATTTTCAAACTTTTTGGAAAAGATCCTACTGAATTCCCTCGTCTTGCGAAGTCAGGTATGTCAATATTTATGGGAAGCTAACCTATTTGACCGAAGTTTTATGATCTCCTTCAGTGAATGTATGATGCTATCAAATTTATAACTTTTTCAGATTCTGGACTAGTTAAAGCACAGTTCTACGGATATTAAAAGCTACATTAGACCTGGCTGTATAATATTATCAGTATACCTTCGAATGGAAAATTCCAAATGGGAGGAGGTAAGTTTTGCTTCACTTCTAGAATGTAGATTTCTATTTCTGAAGAACCAAACTGAGGTTAATATTGAGCTTGTTGCTAAACACATCTTGGGGTGAATACTTATTCTACCATATAAGCTGTAATATATGCTAGTTTTTGACAGGCACATATAATGTGGCAATGTTTTTTCTTTATCTGTACGTTTTTTCCACCCTATAATATGTCTTGGTACTCATGGTTTTTGTATAATCTGTTACATTTCAGGTTCATGAAGGAAGAAGATTTCATTCTCGGAGCACCTAAATATGAAATTACACCAGTTGTATGTGCAGTTTCACTATACTTCCAACTCCCCATTTATTTTCTTATTATTTTTTTATTCTGTCTCAAAATTTGGAAAATGTGCATACATAAAACTTTTTAAATTATAAGTGGCCTAGGATTTTAGCCTATGTATGTTGTAAAAGGGCAAGCACCAGTGGAAGCTTGATGTAGATGATTTTATAGGAATGAATCACATCGCCAACCAATATTGATTATGAAACTGATGCTTTTATACTGTGGTGCAACGTGTACCAGAAAACTCAGTTTTTGTGATGGGTGATAATCGCAACAACGGCTATGATTCGCATGTATGGTATATTTAGTCTCAATCTTCAGCTGATAAATGCTTTTCACAAGATATCATTTTTCAAGTATTTTTGCATGCTTTTTGAAGATAACCCATCCCCTTATTAAATTGAATGCAATGATGGGAAATATTTTTGGCAATGGAAAGTGGAGTACTTATTCTAACTTGTGCTATAACCAAGTTGGAGAGTGATTATGCATTGATGCGCCAACCATATTTATTGTTTAGTTACTCAAATTGAACAAGAATTTGGTGGTATTCTAAAGTATTATGAAATAGGAGCCAAGCCTTGATATTGTACAACATAGCAACTCTATTGTCTTTGTGTATTGATTTTGGCACTAAGTGTCTTTGGTGACCTATTTACTTTATTTTCCTGACTTTCTATTATTTTTAAATGTGCAGAAAGACTGCTTCTACGATCTGCCTTACAATACTGTGTATCAAATTTCTGTGCTACGTTTACGGAAGACAAGGGATGAAATTATGAAGTGTACTCTCTCTATATATGTAGATATATACTTTGATTGAAGAAATGTGGTAGCTTTAGATGGTTAATTGTAAAGATAATAAATGATTATGTAGTGGACGATTTTATTAAGTTAATAATATTTTAGTTTTTTTGTATTTTTGCCATTATTTGCTATGGGGACATTGATCCAGTCAGGTACACAAAGAATTTCAAATTTTGATTTGGCAACAATATAATTCGTTACCAAAGCATTAAACAAGTTTTAATATAGCAACAATTTTTTATACATTTAGCAACAAATTTTCGTTGCTAATGGCATTAAAAATATAATATTTGGCAACGAAAAAGTAACCTAATAACAACAGAGATATTATTGTCGCTAATACTAAAAT
Organism: Panax quinquefolius; assembly: GCA_020205615.1. NCBI lineage: Eukaryota > Viridiplantae > Streptophyta > Magnoliopsida > Apiales > Araliaceae > Panax > Panax quinquefolius. Next base: position 71,243 of record JAINUW010000279.1, read on the forward strand.
AAAAGGCAACCTTTTTTATCGTTGCAAATCATATCAACTTTCGTTGCACATATAAAGAAATGACAACATATAATGTCGTTGATAATCGACGACTTTCGTTTCTATTGAAACATAACCAGCAACAAACATTTTTGTTGCTGATTCAGCATAATGTCGTTGCCAAAAAATATAATCAGCAACGAAAATTGTTGCTAAAAAGTTTACATTCCGTAACGAAAGCAAACTATGGCAACAAATTTCATAATTTACTGCAACAAAAAATTTCGTTGCAAAATGGCGTCAATTGCAACGAAAATGCATAGTCGTTGAAAAAAAAAGGTTCATTTTGTTGCCAATTAGCAGACTTTTGCAACGAAATGGAGTTTTTAGCAACGAAATTTTAATTATTTTGCAACAATACATTTTGTTGCTAAATGATCGATGTCTGTGTGCGAAAGCCAAATTTCGTTGCAAAATGTATTACTTTTGGCAACGAAAAAAATATGTTCGTTGCGGAACAATTAGCAACGCTCATTCACAAGAACGAAGAGCTTAACGACAAGAAAGTCGTTGCCAAAACCCTTTCTCAACGAAATTTGGCACCTTTAGTAACGAAAAACGATTGTTGCTGAAGCCCCATTTTTTTTAGTGTGAATAATTCACTTAAATCCTTAACAGAATCCTCAAAATTCCTTCTCGAAAATATCAAACGCATACACTTATTTTCTGTCTAGGTTTTAATATTGAACCTTAAATCAATTAATTAAAATTTTAAAATTTTTCTAAATTCTCGGGTTGTCATAGAGTCTCAGTGGTAAAACTGTTGATAAACTTTTTAAATCATAGAAGATAGTAGATATCATGCTCTACTTGACTCTTCTAATGGATTGCTTGTTCCGCTGCAGTTAAACTTGATGTTTATTATATTTTGTCAGTTTAACACTGTTGAAGGCTAACGATAATTTATTCTGCATTATCTTAGTCATAATATTTCTTACTGAGCTAGTTGAGCTCACCCTTTGCTTTCATTGTTCTCTTCAGGAAATGAGAATATAGTTGGGACTAGTCGGGGAACGGAGTGACAGTCCAGATAGGTGGCTATAGTAGTCCTCACTATTATGTGAAATAGTGTGATAATAATTATAATGAGGACTTTATTTGAGTTTGTGTACTCTCTACGAGACATTATCCGTGTTTAAACTCTCAACTACGTTTTGTCGTACTGTATCAAAGAAGTTTGTATTTAAATTCTGTACCATGTATTTGGCGACTCAAGATGGGTGATGTATACCTATTTTGGGGGCGTCACACAGTAGATGATCACATAATGTAACACATTAGGTCATGAATAACATACATGGTTCCTAACGAATCTTACCCTTCTTCTCAATTTAATTATGTATTAGATTTGTTATTATTGGTTCCGGGTTGCCGTTATAACTTACATTGTCATTACGTTTATGTTATATTGATTATTGTTAACCTTTAGTTATCATACTTAAGGTTTAACAATGTCTTACAATGTTATAATTAAGCTTTAGTTCATTGTTAATCAATTACCATTCATGCTCTACTTACAAACATTCTTTACTGTCAAAACCCTAAGACCGACATGGCGCCAACATTCCTTCTTTTGTGCTAGCTACTGTGGCGCCATACTCAGGGTCGAGGTAGGACGCGGCTGAAAAGTGCCAACGTTACAGGCCACGCTATGGCGCGAAACTCCAGTAGGTCATAGGTTCTCTCGGCCATGCTCGGCGCTGCAGCGCCAACCATTTGGCCTTGGGATGGCGCCGCGACGCCAACTCTGTGCACCAGATAATTTTCACATATTTTTAACTTTGTGAGATTCACGGGCTCATAACTTCTTCGTTATAAGTCTGAATTGGCTAGTTCAAAAGCCAATATTTCACAAATCACATACTCTACATGTTCATGCAAGAATTTTACATTATCGACTTCGTTAACTCAAAATCCACATACTAGTCCATTTTTAACGAAAACGATAAACGTTTGCGAACGTTCAATGCTCGTTTCTTCGTTCTAAGTTGAAATTGGGTCATTTTTGAGTCCACAACTCTATAATGCCAAATAAGACTTGCCTCCATCAAAAACCAACGTTTGCGAGCTCAATAACAAAATCTGACTTCTATTCCGAGAATTTCACGAATTCGACGATTATCTTTTAATCGTGAGAATTTCAGCACAACCTCGTTACTTATGATTTGTTCATTGTTCCAAATGGATTTAATCTATCTAATAGACATCTCAACTTACATATTACATCAACTTATTTTCATGTTAACTCATTACATGTGCTTTGGGAGCTTATAACTTATTAAAGTATAGAATACATAAAATTCTAATTCTCATGACTTATTATGATTTAAGTTTTTTAACCAACATTCTTACATTTTATTATCATACTAACATCATTCATGTAAACATGATATATGTCTTACAAGTCCTTCCTTAGTTCATAGCTTATTCATGGACAAAGTGCTTATTCCTAGTTTATTAAGACTTAAGTCTTTAAATTATCCCTTCTTGTGATTTCTTAGCATACATGACCATTAATCCACACTTCTCTTATCAACCTACAATGGTAGAGATGGAAGACTAATGGCATATGATCATTTACCTTTGATGAACTAGCTTTTATTCTTCTTGAACAAATGAAAGTCTAACTTATATTTGCTTATTCTCTCTAACACTTAAGCACTTATTTTGCTGGTGAAAATAACAACTAACAAATGAGTCAACTCTTCCTCTATTTATAGGATGGATAAGGTTGGTGCATAATAGATAATAAACATCCCACCTCCTTAATCAAACCTCCTTACTATTCATTACTTAAGCCTTAAGTTTACTTGCTAAACACAACTTTTACTTGGCCACCACAATAATATCTTGGTCACCAAGATCACCCATGGGTTGCCCCATGGATCATGCTTACCATTGGATCATATCTTGGGCTTAGATTTAATTTTCTTAACTTAAGCTTTAGGCTTGCATTAAATTACTTTGGGCTTCACATTTATCAACCACTTGGGCTTGTACATCCAATTATATTGGACTATTCAATTTGCTAAATAATCCTATAAGTCCATTTCCTTAGGCTTAAAGTCCTATATGTATTGGTTATGTATTATTCTCGTATTCTAACTCGTATACTTATTCCTAATATACGATATTCCCTCATTCATACTTACTCGCATAATACTTCGTATCATACTCGTATTCATTCCCCGTACAATATATACGTATCTTACGAACATTACAATAACTTCTTAACGCTTTAATTTTTTCTAACGTTCTCAAATTAAGTCCGCAGGTGAAAAATTACGTTTTCCATACTTGAATTATTATTACATAATCCATATCACCTCGATATTCTATCGTTATGTATTTCTCGGAAGTTCAAAAATAATTCCCGAGCGGAAATAGATGAATAGTTTTTTTCGGCAAGCTTTTATTTTCATCTTGGAAATTCAAACACTTAATTCCTCACGTAGTTAAAATACTACGAATTTCCAACATTTCTAGGTTATAGAACGACATTCATCTTACTAACACACGATAATAACAAATAACATAATTTTATTCATTATTTAAACAAATAAAATCACTTTAAAAAAATTTCAATTTTCTAGGTCGTTAAAATTATGCTAGCTTGAAATTGTTTCATAATTTCTTCTTTGACTTTCAAACTCCAATCAGGTTTTATTCGCCTAAGTTTCTGTCTGACTGGCTTAAATCCCTCTTTGATGGGGAGGCGATGAATGACAATGTCAGTGGACAAACCGACCATGTCTTCATGAGACCATTCAAACAAATCCTGGAATTGGGTTAATAGACCAAACATGTCATTCCTTTGGGTTGGAGTAAGGTCTGTACCAATCTGGATTTGTTTGGGATTTTTTGAGGTTCAAAGGTTATAGGAGGTGGTTTGATCAAGATTTGTCTTGGGTTTGTCTTCGACCCATTCTTTGATCTCCTGAGGCACCTCATAGTCCTCTTGTACAATCTCCATCAAGTCAGAGTCCAACTTTACATCAAAGTTGCAGTCCTTGTGAAGAATTGGCATTCCATCAGCAAGTTTAGGCACATCTAATATTAAAGTCCTAAAACAAAATGCTTTCACTTAATATATGAAACTGTTTAATCATACAAAGTGTTAGCATGACATGACAAAAACAACTGCTAATACTATGCAACAAAAGTAAGCAGTTATTGCTATCTATAGGGCAGAGGGATGTTCTGTCTTTTTTACCCTTTTCGACAAATGCAAGGAGTGCTGCTCCAATTTCCAAGGGTCAAGTCCTAGTGGACAGCTGTGACGAAGGGGTTGTTATCTTCATTCTCCTCTTGAATGATGAATGTGATGTCTAGACAATCATCATCTGGGATGTCCCTATTCATACCCTTCGTATGGATTAGGACGCGCATATTTAATAAGTGTTTATTTATCTCTTGTTTGTGGCTTTGATTCCTTTCTTCCATGTCTGGGTTTGGAATCAGGACTTCTTTTCACATAACCGGTATCGGCTTAGGAAACAACATACTCACCACAGAGACAAGAATTTTCCTTAGAGACTGTACATAATTTGTATATATAGGTTTAGGCAACAACCTTGTAGATGAAGGAACTGATGTATGCTTGTGTGGGTTCCTATGACTGAACCCAGAGGAGTAGCCTAGTCCAGCTTTCCTTGTCTGACTAGGAATTTGAATTGGGCATTTGATTCCTTGCTAATTTTTTCCTAACCCTTGTCCTGGTTGGAAACCTAAGGATATCATTTCTTGACTGGCCGACATTACCTCGGCAGAAACTCTATTTTTCAGAGGTGAAGCCCCCAATGAGTTGATAGATAGTGTTGCTCACCTCAAGGGTTTGGAAGCTGACAGGCTCAACTTCTTCATTGAAACTAATGAGAGGTATATCACTTTGGACATGATACTTTGGCTCAATATTGATAATGACCAGATTACTGTTGATGATATACTTGAGTTGTTGATGAAGAGTGGATGGGACGGCTCCCGCCATATGGATCCAAGGTCTTCCCAATAGTAGGTTATATCCTGTAGTGATTTTGAGCACTAGAAAGGATATGTAAAGTGTATGTGGACCGATTTCCACGGGTAACTCAATCTCTTTGACAACATTTCGTCGAGATCCATCAAAAGCTTTGATGATTGTATGGCTGCTTTGAATCCTGTTGAGATTAATATTCATTCTTTCCAATGTGGCATAGGGGCAGATTGTAAGACCCCAAATTATTAATAAATGAAATTTATTTTCCACTATTTATTATTTTGAAATAGTAAGGGTTGATTTGATTAATGTGGATAGTTATGGGTAAAATACGCAAATATTTCGAATAAGCAAGTGGTTATAAAATATTCATTATTGTTGGGAATATTCGTTTGGTCGTGGAATATTCGCATCTGTCGGGAATATTCGCATTTACTGCATGCCTCTTTTGTGGGCCCCATAACGGAAAGCGATTGGATGAAGAAAACGACAAATATAAGTTGTTTATAAATAATTGGCGTAGTTGTTATCGTTATCTTTGTTGAAATACCCGTTGGTTAAAACACACTAATACGGCGTTGTTGAACAAGAAGTAAGCGGTATTGCACCAATTATTGATTCTTACGTAAGAAGGCACTACTCAATAATTGTTACAAAGTAATTATTGCTCAAGATTTTATTTTATTGATTCAATAATTGTCAGATTGATATTTTATATTATTGTTGTTTCAATAAATTGTCATTACACAAGATTTTCCATTATCGAAGCAATAATTCATATTATCGAATAATATTATTAGATAACATTATTGGCAATGTCTAGAAAGTTCGCTCTAAGGAGAGGTTTGGTCACCTAATCAAGGCGCCAAGAAGGAGAAATTCTTATTCGAAAGCCCCTCTTTCCGGGAACGACACGGTCACAAGATTGTGATTCTCGTAATATTATTTATGAATAATTAATTATTGATTTATATGATGAGGAAAATATTGATTTTATGTGGATATAGATGGAGAAAATATTTAAAGTGACAATTGTTGAAAATTGAAATTTTATCTTTTTCGATAAAATAATTCATTTAAAATATTATTTATTTTAATAATATAATAATGGTGATATTTTTACAATGAATGTGGGATATATGAGTATACGAGGAAAAAGAGTATTTTTGTTGCAATAAATATTAAAAACAGTTTTTGTGTGTCGGTAGACCCATTTCTTGACTGAAATTTGATTATAGCCTGTAAAATTGTCCGTTTATGGATTTCGGTCAATTTTTGTTTGGAATTTGGAAAAACTTTCTTCTGCAAAGTTGTAGAGAATTGAATTTCCTATAGAAAGTCCGAGATTCAAATTTTCTGATAAAAGGGCTATTTATTATGAATTATTGAAGTTCCGAAGTTCCGAAATAATTGATTTATGGAAGTTTTAAATATTTATATTCACAAAAACGTTTTTTGTGTTTGGTGGGCATCTTTAACACATGTCAAGTTGCTGAATTCAGATGCTTGATGCGTAGGAAGATGTAGAAAAAAATAAATAATATTATTATATTAAATTTTCTACTTTGGCGTTCTAAGCATTTCCCTATAAATAGGGTGCTTAGGTTAGAATTGAAAATCACACCAGAAACTAAAGTTTTCTCTCTCTATATTATCGAGCGTATTCTTGTGAGTATTTTGAGTATACTTTGAGTATTGCTATACTAAGTGCAAGTTCAAGTCATAGCCTATATCAAGGTGTTTCAACTAGAAGTATTGCTTTTCGAGGTAAGGGATGTTATTTTATTCGAAAATGATATTATTTCTTCAATATCATTACGCCAAATATTGGTTGGAAATTTTTATCAAATTTGGAACTTTTTCATGTCGGGGTTACTATTCACGAGTTACTATTCACGAGTTACTATTCATGAGTTACTATTCACGAGTTACTATTCACGAGTACTATTCACGAAGCGTGAAGATGTTTTTTGTGAAATTTCTATCTTTTTGTGTCGGAGTTACTATTCACGTATACGGCACTATTCACGTATACGGCACTATTCACGAATACGACACTATTCACCGAAAAATGAAATTTCTTCTTTTTATCCAAAATATCTATTCTGGATACTAGCTTTGATTGTATCCATGTTTTGATCATTCTTGAATTTTACTCCACCGATTACTTATGAAGTATTTTGAACTTGGATTGTTTAAAATACTGAATCCTTAATATTTGTTCTTTTGTTTCAATCGGATTCGCTTTTCTTTAAAATATTTTTCATCATCCTCGGTCCTAAATGATGATATTATGAATATCTTGGCCCGTGAGTGCAAAGATGAATGATTTCTTGATGAATATCTTTGGTCCCGTAGTGCAAAGATGAGCATGTGTGTTGAGATGAACATGATCGATCGATTAATATCTTTGGCCCAGAGTGCAAAAGATAAACAGTGTTTAGATGAACATGACTAATCGATGAATATCTTTGGCCTCAGTAGTGCAAAGATGGATATTTGATTCAGATATATATTGATTGATGTTACAGGATAAAATATCGACGATGGACTTTAAATTCATATATAGAAGATAGTAGTTTGCATTCTCTACTTAACTCTTCTAATGAATTATTATTTCGCTGCGAAGATTGATTTAAAACTGGTTGTCTATTGTATTCTATTAGATTTTTTCCCTGTTGGAGACTAACGATAATTTGTTGTATATTATCTTAGTCATAATATTCTTTACTGGGCTAGTTGAGCTCACCCTTTTCCTTGTTGTTCTATTTTTTTTCTTCTCGGGAGGCGAGAATGTAGCAGTACTAGTGGGGTATGGAATGAAGGTTCTAGAGAGAGTTGTTTAGTAGTCCTCACCATTTTGTAAAATAATGTATCAATAATTATGATGGGGATTTATTTGCGTGTGGATATTGTCTAGATGGCAATATCTCGTATTTAAACTCACGTTTATATGTTGTAATAATAAAGTTGTAGTTATTTCGCATACCATGTATTTGGCGACTCGTAATGGGTTGGATGGAATGGACCTATTTTGGGGCGCCACAGGTTGGTATCGTAGCTTAGGATATGATCTCTGGCGGAGATCGGGGAATAGAACTAGAGGGAGAGATGAGTAAATCCTTCGCTAGTGTGTCCTACCTAAGCTTAGTTGTTAGTTGGTTAGTATATAGGGATATTATGTGATATATTGATTTCCTTAATTAACCCTTGTTTTATGACAAGATTTGAGAATGTCGATCGAGAATATTAACAAAGTGGAGTAAATGAGACCGTGGAGATGCCTCAGATCTACTACCAACGAGAGAAACGCAACAGTCGGCAATGTACCTCCCGTGAACAACACCATCGAAAGAGATGATGAACGAGGAATGTTTAGAAGCTTTTTAGCAGCTCATGCAAAATCAGACGAGGGAGACTCATGTTCAAAATACAGGAGGAAATGATAGCAATTCACGGGTGGTCACAACCAAGCAGTTTAAAGAGTTGGGACCACCATAATTCTGGGGAAAGCTGGATCCGATTAAGGCGGAGACGTGGGTCAAACAAATTACCAAGATATTCGATGTCTTGGGATGCACGGAGGAACTGAAAGTTCCATTCGCTACTTTTATGTTCCGTAATGAGGCAGATTACTGGTGGGAATCTGTGAAGCGTACCCATCCAGCTGCACTCAGCATGTCATGGGAGATGTTTCAGAAATAGTTCAATGACAAGTACTTCCCTGAAAGTATTCGTCATATGAAGGAAGTGGAGTTTATTAGAATGGAGCAGAATAACATGACGGTGTCCCAGTACGAGGCGAAGTTCGCGGAGTTATCCAGGTTTGCACCTCATTTGGTGGAGAATGAGGAACGATGATGGATGTTTCGAGAGGTTTGAAACCCGACATACGCCAAGATCTCATTTCTCATAAATTTTTCTCTATTCAGATGTTCTCAACAGGCTCGGTTGTTAGAGCGAGATAACGAGTATGTTCAACCGAGGGACCATAACCGGATCATACAAAGATAAAGCATCATCGTAATAACGATAACTAGCAGAGAAAGAAGAATACGGACAAAGGTGGTAACCACTCTGGTGGTAATCGTGGCCATGAAAATAGAAGAAATGAGTCGGGAGAAGATTTTAAAAAGAGGAGATTCAACAACCACCATGTGAAGACGTCGCCGCCAAGAGAACCGGTTCCAAGGGAGGAGAAAGACCACCGGTCGTATATGTTACAAATGCGGAAAGAGGGACATATCATTCAAAACCGCCCCACAACAATTTAAGGTATGCTATAATTGTGGAAAAGAAGGACATATCGCCGAGATTGTATGGTATCGAAACCCAATCCAATGGGAATGGTGACTCAAAAGGATGTCCCGTAAAAATCAAAGTCAACGGTTCCTCGAAAGCGTTTTGTCGTGACCGGTCAAATTGCAAGGAACCCGAACGGTTAGCACGGTTAGTTAATTATAAATTCTTGCGAAGTTTATACCTTACTAGATACCGGTTCTACCCATTCTTTTATCTCTCTTACTTGCGCCAACGTTTGAACTTGACTCACGGAGAAATTAGACTTTGACCTATTTATGGAGACTTCGTTAGAGAAACTTTCATTACATCCGTTGTTTAGAAATCTTGCTTGATTCAAAGTTAGCACTATCACATTACCGTTAACCTTATTTCTATAGAGATATTTGCTTTTGATGTGATTTTAAGGTTAACTACTCATCATGCCGAAATTGATTACTTTTCGTAAGGTTGTTAGTTTTCATATTCCTAAGCAACCTGTTATTCAATTCAAGCAATCAAACCATTGTAGTCAAACATTTTCATATCAAGCCATGAAGTCATTCGCTTATTACGGATGTCAAGTTTTCTTAGTCCATGTTATGGATTTGAATAAAGACACGCCGATTTGAATAATATTCCGTTGTTATTGATTTTTCCCGACGTATTTTCAAGAATTTCTTGGCTTACTCCCAAAGCCTTATATTAAATTTTGTATCGACTTTGAACCCAAAGACAAAACTCATTTCTAAAATCTCATATCGAATGGCTCCTATTGAACTTCGTGGAGTTAAAATTCAACTATAGAATTTGGTACCGAGCCTTTATCCGGTGACTTCCTTTGTGGAATGCACCAAGCCGCATTCTCCGTAGGGGACACCATATTCGTATGCGATATTAAACCGATAGGTGTCATTGTAACGTGCTATTCAAGGTTGGGATATGAGTCACGCTTGAGAACAACCTAAGTCTCAGAATCAAAAAATACGTAGCTTTCAGGCTTAGTTGGTTATTTATCGAGATTCGTTCAAGGATATTCTCAATCGCTATTCCATTAACGCAATTGACTCGTAGAGATACAAAATTCGAATGGAGCAAGGAATGTGGGAAGAGCTTCAAGAACTCAAGAGGAGACTCATTTCAAAGACATGTTCGACCATGCCATCCTCGAAAAGTTTAACGTGGTAGCCGACGTGTTGAGTAGAAGATCGTATACAAGTACGAAAGTACGATATTGTCAAAGACTCATTTCAGATAATTTACAAATAATAGAGATGGAGATGAAAACTCTAGTTACCCACGTGATGATATACGAGTATAATCGACTTTAATCGATAAAGTTAAAGCTGTTCAAGCTACACATCGGAGCTGATGAATTTGAAGAAGGAAGTGCAAAAAGTTGTTATTTCAAAAGCGTGAATCGGTGAGGTGAGGAAAGCTCAAACCTTCGATTTATTAATCCATTTGAAATTCTCGATCGAATAGGAACTGTGGCCTATAGACTCGTTTTACCGCCAAGTATGACGCGAGTTCATAACGTTTTTCACGTATTGATGTTACGTAAATATGTGGACGACCCAAACTACGTCATTGAGTTAGAATCGGACGAGATAGTCGAAGACTTAACGTACGAGGAGGTACCTGTCAAGATCTTGTAGAGGAAAGAACATGTCCTATGTACCGAGGTTATACCACAAGTTAAAGTTTTGTGGAGAAACCATGCTATTGAGGAAATGACCTGGGAGTTGGAAACGGAAATGAAAGCGAGGTATTCTCATCTTTTCGAAACACCAGGTACGTACGTCAATTTCGAGGACGAAATTTCATAAGGATGGGAGGTTGTAAGACCCCAAATTATTAATAAATGAAATTTATTTTCCTCTATTTATTATTTTGAAATAGTAAGGGTTGATTTGATTAATGTGGATAGTTATGGGTAAAAATACGCAAATATTTGAATAAGCAAGTGGTTATAAAATATTCATTATTGTCGGGAATATTCGTTTGGTCGTGGAATATTGCATCGCTTCTGGGAATATTCGCATAACGTGCTCAGTAGCAATCCTTTGTGGGCCCCATAATGAAAGCGATTAGATGAAGAAAACGACAAATATAAGTTGTTTATAAATAATATTGGCGTAGTTGTTACCAATTAATATCTTGTTGAAATACCCGATGGTTAAAACACACTAATACGCGTTGTTGAACAGTAGCACACGGTATTGCACCAATTATTGATTCTTACGTAAGAAGGCACTACTTAATAATTGTTATAGTAATTACTGTTCAGTATTTTATTTTATTGATTCAATAATTGTTGCATTGATATTTTATATTACTGTTGTTTCAATAAATTGTCATTATTACAAAGATTTTCCATTATCGAAGCAATAATTCATATTATCTGAATAATATTATTAGATAACATTATTGGCAATGTCTAGAAAGTTCTATCTAAGGAGAGGTTTGGTCACCTAATTGCGCGCCAGTAAGGAGAAATTCTTATTGGAAAGCCCCCTCTTTCCTGGGAACTACCGGTTCACAAGATCGTGATTCTGTAATATTATTTGTGAATAATTAATTATTAATTTTTATGATGAGGAAAATATTGATTTTATGTGGATATAGATGGAGAAAATTTTTAAAGTGACAATTGTTGAAAATTGAAATTTTATCTTTTTCTGATAAAATAATTCATTTAAATATATTATTATATTTTAATAATATAATAATGGTGATATTTTTACAATGAATGTGGGATATATGAGTATACGAGGAAAAAGAGTATTTTTGTTGCAATAAATATTAAAAGCAGTTTTTTGTGTGTCGGAGACCCATTTCTTGACCGAAATTTGATTATATTTTGTAAAATTGTCCGCTTATGGATTTGGTCAATTTTATTTGGAATTTGGAAAAACTTTCTTCTGCAAAGTTGTAGAGAATTGAATTTCCTATAAAAAGTCGCGAGATTCAAATTTTCTGATAAAAGGGCTATTTATTATGAATTATTGAAGTTCCGAAGTTCCGAAATAATTGATTTTTGGAAGTTTTAAATATTTATATTCACAAAAACGTTTTTTGTGTTTGGTGGGCATCTTTAACACATGTCAAGTTGCTGAATTCAGATGCTTGATGCGTAGGAAGATGTAGAAAAAAATAAATAATATTATTATATTAAATTTTCTACTTTGATGTTCTAAGCATTTCCCTAAAAATAGGGTGCTTAGGTTAGGATTGAAAATCACACCAGAAACTGAAGTTTTCTCTCTCTATATTATCGAGCGTATTCTTGTGAGTATTTTGAGTATACTTTGAGTATTGCTATACGGTGCAAGTTCAAGTCATAGCCTATATCCGGTGTTTCAACTAGAAGTATTGTCTTTCGAGGTAAGGGATGTTATTTTATTCGAAAATGATATTATTTCTTCAATATTATTATGCCGAAATATTGGTTGAAAATTTTTATCAAATTTGGAACTTTTTCATGTCGGGGTTACTATTCATGAGTTACTATTCACGAGTTACTATTCATGAGTTACTATTCACGAGTTACTATTCACGAGTACTATTCATTTAGTACTATTCTGAAGCGTTGAAGATGTTTTTTTGTGAAATTTCTATCTTTTTGTGTCTGAGTTACTATTCACGTATACCAAGACTATTCACGATACGACACTATTCACGAATAACACGACACTATTCACCTAAAAATGAAATTTCTTCTTTTATCCAAAATATCTATTACGGATACTAGCTTTGATTGTATCCATGTTTTGATCATTCTTGAATTTTACTCCACACGATTACTTATGAAGTATTTTTGAACTTGGATTGTTTAAAATACTTAATCCTTAATATTTGTTCTTTTGTTTCATCGAATTCGTTTTCTTTAAAATATTTTTCATCATCCTCGGTCCTAAATGATGATATTCTTTGAATATCTTTGGCTCAGAAGTGCAAAGATGAATGATTTCTTGATGAATATCTTTGCCCGTAGTGCAAAGATGAACATGTGTTGAGATGAACACGACCGATCGATTAATATCTTTTGGCGTAGTAAATGATAAGCAGTGTGTTTAGATGAACATGACCAACTGATGAATATCTTTGGCCTGTAGTGCAAAGATGGATATTTGATTCCAGATATATATATTGATTGATGTTACAAGGATAAAATATCGATGATGGACTTTTAAATTCATATATAGAAGATAGTAGTTTGCATTCTCTACTTAACTCTTCTAATGAATTATTATTTCATTGCGAAGATTGATTTAAAACCGGTCTATCTATTGTATTCTATTAGATTTTTCAGTGTTGGAGACTAACGATAATTTGTTGTATATTATCTTAGTCATAATATTCTTTACTGGGCTAGTTGAGCTCACCCTTTTCCTTGTTGTTCTATTTTTCTTCTCAGGAGGCGAGAATGTAGCGAGTACTAGTCTGGGGTATGGAATGAAGGTTCTAGAGGAGTTTGTTTAGTAGTTCTCACCATTTTGTAAAATAATGTATCAATAATTATGATGGGAATTTATTTGCGTGTGGATATTGTCTAGATGGCAATATCTGTATTTAAACTCACAGTTTATATGTTGTAATAATAAAGTTGTAGTTATTTCTGTACCATGTATTTGGCGACTCAGAATGGGTTGGATGGAATGGACCTATTTTGGGGGCGTCACACAGATGTTTAGGGATGGTCCTCCATCTATTAGCACTCCCCCGACCACATATCTGGAAGATATTACTGCTATGTGCAACAGTTTACAATGACCCATCCCTTCGGGAGGTATGTCATCATCGGTGAAAGATATCACATTGCTATTGAATATGTGATCTATCAGATGATAGAATTTTTCAACATCCACTGTTCTTGGAAAGTGGGCTTCTTTTAGTATTTTCAGTAAGACCTTCCGATGATCCTCTGAAGAAAAAACTAAGTCCAGAATAGAGATCTGTTGTGGAGCTTCTTTCAAGCTTTGCACCACCTTGACTTCATTGTGTCCCATCTTGCAGAGGAATTCTTCAATATTCTCCTTGGGCACTTTCCCCTTAGATCTGATGACTGGCTTCATCACTCGTTGAGGGAGATATAGCAGATTCTCTTTAGATACCGGAACAGTTGTGTTTGATGTTGATCCTTCAACCTCTCCATAATTCCATGGGGCTTTCTTAAGGCTGATGATAGGATACTGTGGTCTGAATGACAATATGATTGGCTTTGGTGCAACCACTTTCAAAGGGTTTTCAACTCCTTTGAGTTTGTTTGGTTGAATTATAAGTGATGTGGCACCCAAATCTCCCTCAGAGGATACAACTGCTACGACTTCCTTTCATTTTGGAGGAAATGTGTTCCCACTCTCAAGTGATACAACGTCATCGTCTGCCATATACAGGTCACCGTTGTCAATCATATTTTGGATAAGATGGTGGAGTGCCCATCATTCCTCAATGTTGTGACCGTGAGAATGGGAGTGGTATTGACATACTCCAGTAGCATCAAATCTTTTTGAGCGCGGACTGACTAGAGGCAGCAGTGCTATGATTTTTCCCTCATTGATCAACATCTGCAATATTTCTTCCATCAATTGGCCTAAATAGGTGAATTCCCTTTTGTTGGCAAAGTCCCGACGGACTTTAGCTTTTGATTTTCTTGTAAGTTTTTCCTCCAAGGTTTCGCTTTCTTGGGTAAGTGGTGGAGTCTTTGTGATAAGAGAGAGGATACTAGCATGTTTCTGACTAAACAACTGTCATGTGACTTGGTGTTGATATATCACCAGTTCTGTTAGTTGATTGACCTGTTCGTTAAGAGATTTTAACTCCCGTTCCATCATGAACAGGAATTCTGAATAATCCCATTTGTCAGCACTATCCTTGCTAGTTTGGGAAGAACCACTCACATATTTGAAGTATTTGGAGTTCTCTCCGTGGCCCCTGTTGATCATGTTAACATCCTCTTCCTTGTGTTGAGGGAGAGGGTTATCATGAACATGTGGTTGTTCGAGCTTGGTTACCACGATCTAACCACTGTCTATTAAGTCCTGGATCTGATGCTTAAGGGCCCAACAATCCTGAGTGTCGTGGCCTGGAGCTCCAGAATGGTAAACACACTTCTTGCTTGTATTTGAAGCCTTTTCCACTTGGATTGGCTGGTGGAAGAAGATGAGTGATTTACTTCTGAGCTATCAGAAGTTTGAAAATGTTTCCGAGTGAATCCCCTAAGGTTGTGAACACTCTTGAGCGTCTGACTTCTCCACACTTTGGCAAGGGAGGATTTGAAGACTGCGCTAGAAAAGGGTAATAATTTCTCCTCTAAATAGGCAAGTTTTGATTGCCTTTTTGTGTTTGCATTTGCAGTATCAAGGAAACATCATCTTCTTTCTTCTTATGGACCCTCCGGGGGTTGTTCCCATAACTTCCAGATTGGATATGCTCAGCCACAACTTTTAAAGCGGCGAGGTCTTGAATCTTCCCAGGCTTCAATCCCATTTTTGCCATTTCTCTGTGCTTAATCATTTATGAGAACGGCTTTCCTATTCCCGTTAGGACCTTCTTATAAAATGGAAATTCTTGAATATCTATGAAGGTTATCACCATTTCAGACTCTGTAATGGATGGGATAACTTGAGCATCCAGACGCCTCCATCTTTGGGCATACTCTTTGAATGACTCATTGGCTTGCTTCTTGACTTTGGTAATCTGATACCTGTCTGGAGACATATGAGTTTGAAAGATGTATTGACTGAAGAAAGCATGGGCTAACTCATCCCGGTAGCGAATTTTGGAGTTATCAAATCTCGTGTACCATGTTCTGGCTTCTCTAGTCAGACCTTTCTGAAATAACTGCATTCTCAGCTTTTCATCCTCGGCATAGGACCCGAGTTCTCCAATGAACACTTATAAGTGGGTGTAGGGATCTCCTAATCCATCATATTTCTCAAAATTGGGAGCCTTGAATTTCTCTGGATAATAAACCCTGGGGAAGATGCAAATGTTTGAATATGAATCACTTCCGTGTGTTCCAATCCCTTTGATGGACCAAATGGTTTCTTCCATTTGTAGAACTTTCTTCTGAATATCACCGGTGTCTTGATCTTTTTTAAGATGGGTGATTTCAGGTGTTTTGCTGGTTTTTCTCAATTTGAGACTCAGGTGCTGGGACTTGTCTATTCGGACCCTGAATTCTTCCTTGTACAGAGGGTTCTACGTGGATGGGTATTTGTGGACCCTGAGTTGATTTGTGTAGTTCTTTGAGCAAAACAACCAACTCTGTTATTTGATTGCTTAATCCTTAGAACTCCTTGTGAGAGACAAGAGTAAGATTAGGATGGGCACTTGTAGCCATGTCTGATTGTAGGCTTAGTGCCTTTTTGGACTTTGAATGGGTAACGGGACCAATTGTTTCCCTACAAAAAGACTTATGTAGTTTAGTCTGGGGAAATGTGGAAATGTTACATGCTATGTAATGTGTCCATTTTTTAGGAGTATTATCCTGCAAAACGGATGTCAGCTGTTTTAATGACAAGATAGCATGACAGATCTTGATATTAAAAGGAGTGCATGTTCACATACTCATTTATATTTTCCATTACATTGAGATTGACATGGAAATTAAGTTACAAGTAATTAAAATTACAGGTAAATGAAAAGGGGAAGGCATGAAGAGACTTCCCTCTGCGTTTGGTTTATCAGAGGCTGACCTATCTTAGGCTACTCTCTCGGATTTCGGCATGAAGGTCCCCAAATCATCATAATTTACTCGATGGGAAGTTAATATGATCTTTCAACTGGAGTGAATCAGGGTGGTGCCTTTCCTGAGCCTCGTGGAATTTGTCTTTCGACGAGTCCAGTAATCAAACACCGATGAGATAGCCTCCTGATGGATGGACCATACATCATACATTCACATACATCGCGTCTCACTATATGGAAATGATGACATGTGCGAAGCACTAATATAACTGGTAGATATTGTGCGAAGCACTAAGTGCAGTAAATAAAGCATTAGTATACATCCACTCAATGTAAATGCAGTATTCACACATAAGCAGATAAAAGTTTTGTTTTGAAAAAGCTTGAATAGCGACTTAAGCCCTCTTACCGGAGTCCCTAGAAGAGTCGCCACCTGTCAACGTCAGAATTTTTATTTATCCCTTTATGTTCTTATCTTTTGGTGTTCTCAATTTAGGTGAGATTTATTTGAAAAAATAAGTTTGAAAAGGTCCGACGTGTATATGTCGACGATTTGACTGTAAGAGTTGCCAGTTGGTTATTTTTAAATGGTTGCACCAACTCAACTAAGGAAAGGTTTGTACAAAGACCTAGTTATGTGACACTATTTAACGTGTCTTGGAAACCGAAATTCGTTAAGGTCCGGGGGCTTGATTAAACAGAGGGAAGGTATTAGGCACCCCCCGACTTCTGTGACAACACGGTTACCGCCACTTCTCATTTAAAGCTTTTATCTGTGTATATGTGTGTGTGTGAGTTTGGTCTATGTGCAGTTGTTTGGAAGTAGTGTTATTCCTCGTTTGCACCTATATACAAAGGGTGTATAAAAGTTCAATTTTAACAAGATATAGCAGTGATGTTTTGTAAAACATGTTTTTCAAACCCTTATGCTCAATAGTAATTAAGGCCTTTGATACTTATATTTTATTATTGTGTTCGGCTTGATTACTTTTATTTTGGAGATGCGAAGCATCTTCAAGAAAATAAGATACATAGCAGTGCTGAACTCCTTGTGGGCATGAGATCCATATAAGGATATTCTGACACCGTAGATAATTTACAAGCTGACTGCAGCTGCAAAATATCCATCACAGGAACCGAATCTAGATTCAGAAACTGAATGTGGGATCACATGATTCCTAGGCTCACATGAGAAAGCAGTATGTACAAAAGCTAGAAAAAGAACTAGATTTGAGTAAATATAAACTATTCCGGCTTCAACGGTTCCAGTTTAGTCACCATGAATCGGTTAAAGTGAGAAATAGCAAGATTTAGCCAAATCTAGCCCGCAGACTGAATGAACAAATATCTACATTATGAAAGCAGATAAAACAGTTATATATATATTTAAAAACTGTACATCAACTGCCACGAAGTGAACTCTAAGCAGGACTTTAAAATGTAAATATATATATATGTATATAAACTGTAAACGCACCGGATATCACACCCAGGCTCAATCAAAATAAAGTTCAATAATAATATACATATATATATATATGTATATAAACTGTAAATGCACTGACTATCACACCCAGGCTCAATCGAAATAATGTTCGATAATAATATACATATATATATAAGTAATTATATATATAAAAGCGATAAATGCACCAGATATATATCCAGGCTCAATCAAAGCAGAGTTCGATAATATATATATATATATATATAAGTATTATATATATATATATATATACATATATACATATATATAAAAGTAGTAAACACACCAAATATTATATTCGGGCTCAATCGAAGTATAGTTCGATAATAATCTATATACGTATTTATATATATAAAAGCAGTAAAAAGCCACGGATCGATGATCCGGGCATACCCACATAATGCGACTCTCAACGTTAGTAGATATATATATATATATATATATAGAAGTACTGAAAAGCTTAAAAATCTGATACATCTTACAGCGAGCTGCCAAGAAGACTTCAGATAGCTTTAAACGCCTGAAAACTCACTTTCCACTGGTTAAATTTCAGTATGTTGCAAAACACGAGCTTACAAGTGTTTAGAAAAAAGAATCACTCAGTTTATAACACTTTAGAAGTGTTTACTGACTGAAACGGACAAAGTTTTCTCTCTTTTTTTCAAATGAGATGCCAAAAGCTCATATTTAAAAACTAGAAGGCCGCATATCCACCTGCGGCTTCCTGGGGTGCCTCGGGCAATGTGGGTCTCGTCGTCTCGAAGTACGTACGCTTTAGCTATGCGATATTGAAAGTAATATGCACACAAGCCAATCATGTTTGATGATAAAGCATATACTTTGTAACAATCTTATTCATTTATTAATAAAAAGTATTAATTTATTAAAGGCTTTTAATTATCTACATGATGTTGTTTTATAATATGTTATAAACCCATAGTTTTAAGCAATGCTTTTAGAATAATGATGATGATCATTCTAATGAGATCTAAATTCTTAGAAAGCTTAAAACTAAAATAGTTCCCAATCATTGGATTACTAAATTGGGGATTAGTGAATCCAGGATAGATTGGTACATCGTTTGCTTGCTCATTGGATGAGGATGATTGATCTCATGATCATTTGTGTGGAGACACTAAAGCAAGTATGTAGGTGCTTATTAGAGAATAAGTTCACTGAACATGGCTCGCTAAGGAATACCTAATGGAGTTTTACTTGCCTGTCAATAGGAATTCCTGTAGTGATAGTAGTACAAGTGATCCTTGGACTTGAGATCATCATAGTATCTTGTGTATGATGAGTTATACTTTGACTTATTCCTTAAGACCCTTAGGGTATATCAAAGGGTATGCTTGGGTATAATAAGTTGTACATGGAGATAATGTATGATCAATAAAGAATCTACCACTTCTAATAAAAGAAGAGAAATGTCCTATGTGATTCGATAAATGACAACCCAAAGAGTCCTTGGTTAAAGCGAGAATGAAATTAGAAAGGAGTTTCTAATTTGCATTATTTGAGTTGTGCATTTAAGAATCGAAATACATATAATTAAATAAAATAAGACTTGACAAGAATTCCATGTCTTATATTTAATTGGGACATTGTATGGTGGAAGGATTGAATTGTCACGGTAACTATTTACTCAAAGGTTCTTTTATGATTAATGTTGAAATCTATATTATCCGGAAAGTCATTGATCGCTAGGGAGGCTTATCCCTATTGTAGAATAAATATTATTTATTTAAATAAATTAATTGTTTAATTTATTTATTTAAATAAGATTAGAATTGTTCTAATTGATTTATTCACAACCGGTTTAATATGGAGAACCTAAAGGGTCACACCATAAAAGGAAGAATAATTATTTAAGAAGTTAATGGCATAATCCTAATAATATGTTATATATATATTTAATTTAATCTATGGTGATAGAATAAATTAAATAGCTTAATATTTATTATTTAATATTTTAGAAATATTAAATATAAATTAATAAGAGGAGTCTTATTAATATTATTACAATTATTATTATTTTAATTTCTAAAAGAGTTTAGGAATTAATTTAATATAAGTACTCTCATTTATTCCTAATAAGATTAGGAGGTTAAATTAATTAAAAGAGTTTAATTAATTATCCCTAATAAGATTTGGGAGCTTATTAATTAAAAGAATTTAATTAATTAAAACCCAATTCCTTAATTGTTAAGGTGGGTTGCCCACATCTATTAATAAGAGGAGTCTTATTATGGGTGAAGGGTTGTTGACTTTTTCAACATACGACATAATTCCAATTTGTTGGAGAGTACGTTCTTTTCTATAGAGATAGAAAACTAGGGTTAGCCAACCACCCTTCTTCTTGAATTTTCTTCTTCCTTGGTGGATCACCTCTAAAGGCCAAACATTTGGGTGGCTAACGTTGATCAAAGGAAGGAACCAAACCCGGTGGATTCAAGATTGAACGCGAAAGGATTTGGAGGTGAACTTGTACCTGAGGAAGCTCGATCTTCAAGGGTATGATTTTATTCTTTATCTTTTCGTTTAATTAATAATTATGCATAAAGGGTGATCCGGGTATATGGTTTGTAAATTTTTAAACTCTGATTTTTACACGCTTCCGCACTTTTATGCAATTTGATTGCGTTCATGAATATTACAAACCTAGCAGTGGCATCAGAGCCAAACCTTTATGCAAATTATTAATTGTTTAATTTGATATGTATATTGATATGTGTTTAGAACAATTTAATTGGGCATAATTTTATTATATAAAATTTAAATAATAAAAAAAAACCGAAAGTTTTTTTTTAAATTGGAAATTCCAATTTTGTTGCTTCCGCCGTCCACGTGATTCACGGTTTTTGTTCCAAGCATGTTAACAGATTTTATCATGCATGGTTTTAATTCATTTAGCAGATCACGTAGCAACATAAAAAAAAAAAACAAAGCTGCTGGTGTATGTTAACGTGATTCTTTCAAAATTAAAAAAAAAAAAAAAAGGCATAACATGCACGAAAACCAACAGGAAAGCAACAGGAAGATAAAAGGAATTTATATATATATATATATATATATATATATATATATATATAATATATTACGAATATATATATATATATATATATATTCTTAATTATTATATAATTAAAATAAAAGTTTATTTTAATTTTAAAATAAAAGGTTTATTTTAATATTAAAATATAAAGTTTTATTTTTATTTTTAATAATTTTATAATTAAAATAAAAGGTTTATTTTAATCTTAAAATAAAAGGTTTATTTTAATATTAAAATAAAAGATTTATTTTAATTTTAAAATTAGAATTTCATGCTAACTAATTAGAGTTGGAATTGGATTCCATGATAACTAATTGGAGTTGAAATTGATCTTTCCTTAAATAAAGGAGTTTATTTAGATATGAAATAAGATTTCATATTATTCAAAATAAAAGAGTTTATTTGTGAATAGGAAAGAAAATCCGTATTTCCTTAAATAAAGGAGTTTATTTAGATATGAAATATGATTTCATATTATTCTAAATAAAGGAGTTTATTTATGAATAGAAATAATATCCGTGTTTCCTTTAATAATTTTTTTTTATATGGAATTGGATTCCATAATTAATTAAAATAAAAGAGTTTATTTTAATTAAAGATTTTTTTTACATGGAATTGGATTCCATAATTAATTAAAATAAAGGAGTTTATTTTGATTAAAGATTTTGATTAAAATAAAATAATTTATTTTATTCAAAATGGGATAAATTAAAATAAAATAGTTTTATTTTGATTTAAATTTGGATTAAAATAAAGGAGTTTATTTTGATTCAAAATAGATTTTATACTAACTAAATTTGCCCATTAAATGATATCAATATATATATATTAAATGTTTATTATTCATAAGATGAATATTATTTATTGATGTATATGGTGATGTGTATGATAATAAATGGGATTGATTATGGACTATTGACCAATATGATTGGATTTTATTTTAGTTGGATGCATGAATGTATGGGTTTTTTTATTAAATGGGGTCTGCTGTACCTGCCTTTCTTACGTAATTTTTTTCTTAATGTAAATTCTAACTCCCTCTATGTACTTCCCTCGATCACGATCAAGGTTTCTATTTATTTTAAAATAGTTTTTAATAGGAATATTTAGAATTAATTTTGAAGAATTAGAGATCAAGGACAAGAAGCGCTTGAAGACACTGTTTGTAATAGAGCAGGGTTTAAATGTAATAGTTATATTTAAATATTATTTCTTGCACCCTAGGGTTTGACCTTTTGGTTCACTTGGTGGCTCTAGTGAACCAAACTAGAATAAAAGTCCATAATCAATCCGGGTAGAATATAGTATTCTATATGTGCATGCTTATACTATATATATTATATATTATGCAAACATGCTTCAGATGTTCATTAATATGACGCGTATTTTATATATATATGTGTGCATGCGCTAAACAAGATGAGACAAATTAATAACAAACCCCTCAATTTTTATATTAAGTCCTAAGCGTCAAAGATATTTGGAATATCGAACGTCGCTTTCTAGCATGATAAAATTAATAGAGTATTAAATATTTAATATGAGTTTGTTGTGTCACCATAAGGCAAGTATTAAGTATTTAAGATGTTAATTTATCACATTTGATGCTTATAAAGAAAATTGAACAATATTGTTTTGTTGTGTCACCACAAGGATGATATTTTTTTTTTGAATATATGGAGTGCTAGAATTCGGACTTAACTTGGATAATTTTGATTCGGATGTGCCACCACTTGATCAAAATAATCTAAGAGGCAAAATACAAGGAGTTCATAGTTGATGTAATTGACAAAAGTTGTCTACCTATTTATTTATATATAGTGTGTTGTGTCACCACAAGGCTATATACATTTGAAATGGGATCCTTATTCTCACTAGCAAATCTTTAATTAGATTTTGCCGAACTATATAAGTGAGGTAATATAGTTTGAAGAAAATAGTGGGAGATACCAATTTAAAACAAGACCTAAATTATTTTGGTAATTAATAAAAGAATGTATGTTAAAATGTTGTTAATTACAAATTCATTTCTGAGAATTTTACAATGTCTAAAATTACTATCATTGCGAAGCATATTAGATGCTAAATTAACTTGGAATCGAATTAAGCAGATTGGTTAAGGAATTTTGAGAATAGTTTCTCATATTTGAAAAGCTATCTTATGTCCTTAATACGCCTATCCCCAATGGTTGCGCATAATGCCTCGAGGAAGAGATTGCTACTTTTAGAAAGTGGCAAGATGATGCACATGATTGGCTCAATGCATCATGCTCGCATCCATGAGTAACGAGCTTCAGCGTCAGCATGAAACTATGGATGCTCCTACTATATTCCTGCACATCAAGTAGTTGATGGTGATGAAAGTAGGACTGATAGATATCAGATATCTAAGGAGCTCTTCTGATCTAGAATGGCCAATGGCACTATAGTAGGTCCTTAACATTATCAATTTGATTGATCAATTAAGACAACGAGTTTTGTCATGTATGGAGAGTTGGGCCAAGATTTGATCTGCACTCACTCCCGGACTCCTTTCACAATTGTTGTGAATTTTTCATATAAACAGGCTAGATATCAGTCTCGCTGATTTGCTTAACATATTGAAAAATGTTGAGAGTTACTTTCCAACCAAGAAAGATCAAGTCTTACTGGTAGGGGCCAAAGGATCTTCTGAAAAGAAGAACGGTTCAAAGAAGGTATATAGAAAGGCAAAATAAAGGATAATAAGAACAAAACTGATACGGATAGCAAAAGAGTTTGCTTCCACTGCAATAAGCCTGGACACTAGAAAGAAACTGCGAAAAGCATCTTGCAGAGGTTAACCAAAAGAAGCTTAGTGAAGTTTTGGTTACAAATACAATTTTGTTCATGATTTAAAATAAATTTTTCATTAAGTCAAGGTTTTACTTGGATATTGGATATCGAATTTGGTTATCATAAATATAGATTTATGAAGGGACCAAGCAGAAGTAGAAAGTTAAACAAAGATAAGTAATCCTATGTGTGAAAAATGAAGCAAAGGTTGCTGCATTAGCTATAAAAACTTATAGTTTAGCAATGCCTACGGGCAAATCTATTAAGTTAATAAGTTGTTATTCCAATTCTTGTTAGAAACATTATTTCTATTTTATTGTTGGACAATAAAATGTTTGGTATTATAATTAAGAACAATTGTTGTTCTATTTATAATAATAATGTTTTGTATAGAACTGGAATATTACTTAATGGATTTTGTATACTTGACTTACGTGAAAAATATATTTTGCAAATTGAACAAACTAGTATAAGAAAAGGAGATGATCATTCAAAGAGTTGAATGTGTGTATTTGCTGAAAATACAAGTGTGAATTATTTGAAAGGTTCAGATAATTCATAAGTTAAACAAATTGACAAAGTATTAAGATTCTTTGATTAGATCAAGGAATAAATACTTGAGCAATAAGTTTCTAGATCATCTCAAATGGTTTTCTCATAATGGAAACATCCTGATACGCAATAATTGATTGATGTATCTGAATGGAAAATCGTACCTTGTTGGACATGGTGCGGTCCATAATGATTTTACCGACATTCCAAAGATCCCTCAGGGTCATGTCCTAGAAATGGCTACATATCTACTTAAAAGGTAACCTCAAAATCCAAATTTCAAGACTCCATAAAAGTTATGGATGGGGAGGATTCCTAATCTTAAGTATGTTAAGATAAGGGGTTGTCCAACTTATGTGAAAAAGTTTCAAAGGATAAGCTTGGGACAAGATTTGACAAGTACAATTTGTGGGACATCCTAAAGTAAGTCTAGGGTATATGTTCTATAATCCTACTTAGCAAAAGGTGTTTGTTGCGAAACACGCTGCCTTCTAAGATAAATGTGTTTATCATTGAATGGGCTAGTGAGAGGATAATAGATCTTGAAGAGTTCAAGAACCACAAAACACTATAAGTCAAATAAGAGGAAACCTGTAGATAGACCTATTGTACTGGCCAAGAATCGTGAAGTCCGGAATAGTAAGAAGATACCTAGGAGGTATGGGTTCATCATGGATGATGATGATGAGGTACACATCATAGAAGATGATGATCCAGAGTTACATTCGATGAGGTAAGACTTCTAGTGTGTACAAAAGGGTCAGTGGGAGCGTCGTGAAATTTCTAGTATTATATGTTGATATACTACGGATGAGAAATTACATACCAATGCTACAATCAGTAAAGATAAAGTTGTCTAAACATTCCTCCATGAATGGTTTGGGAAGAGTATCTTAATTGGGGATAAAATCTATATAGATAGATTCAAGAGGATGCTCGACTTAACCCAAGGAACGTATATTCATTTGATGCTAAAGTTGTTTAGCATGGCAAACTCCAAGAGATGTCTCATGTCGATGAGCTATGGAGTGTATCTCTCTTAATTGTCCCCACAGACTCCTAAAAAGAGAGGTCGCATGAGTGACTATCATGTATGCAATGAAATGTACGAGACCGATGTTGATCGGTCGTATATTCGGAGAAGTTCACTATGAGTCGGTGAAAACATCTTAAAGTGCTTAACCGACACTAAGGATGTGATCATATTCATGGTGGGTCTAAATTAAAACTAGAGGGCTTAACAGACTCAAGTTTTCAGACAGACCAAGACGACAGATAATCCACTTTAAGGTAAATTGTTACCTTGAACGGTGGTGTAGTGAATTGGAAAGGTTCCAAACAGCAAAGAGTTGCTGATTTAGTGATAAAGACAAAGTATATAGCTATAAATGAAGCTGCAAGTTGATTGTTTGGATGATAAGTTCATTACAGAACTAGGAATAGTTCCTAAGTCTCATCTTGGATCTAAACATGTGTTGTGGCACTTTCATTTGATTATTAGAATCATTGAAAGATGGGAAACCACTATAGAGATAGTGGAATCTCATGAACAACATTACATATCCATTAACTAAAGCTTATCCAACAGTAGGATAATCATCACTTAGAGAAGAAGAGTATAAGATACCATGGCGATTGGCTTTAGTGCAAGTGGGAGATTGAAAGTAATATGCACACAAGCCAATCATGTTTGATGATAAAGCATATACTTTGTAACAATCTTATTAATTTATTAATAAAAAGTATTAATTTATTAAAGGCTTTTAATTATCTACATGATGCTGTTTTATAATATGGGATAAACCCATAGTTTTAAGCAATGCTTTTAGAATAATGATGATGATCATTCTAATGAGATCTAAATTCTTAGGCGACTTAAAAACTAAAATAGTTCCCAATCATTGGATTACTAAATTGGGGATTAGTGAATCCGGATAGATTGGTACATACGTTGTTTGCTCATTGGATGAGGATGATTGATCTCATGATCATTTATGTGGTGACACTAAAGCAAGTATGTAGGTGCTTATTAGAGAATAAGTTCACCGAACATTGGCTCGCTAAGGAATACCTAATGGAGTTTTATTTGCCTGTCAATAGGAATTCTTGTAGTGATAGTAGTACAAGTAATCCTTGGACTTGAGATCATCATAGTATCTTGTGTATGATGAGTTATACTTTGACTTATTCCTTAAGACCCTTAGGGTATATCAAAGGGTATGCTTGGGTATAATAAGTTGTACATGGAGATAATGTATGATCAATAAAGAATCTACCACTTCTAATAAAAGAAGAAATGTCCTATGTGATTCGATAAATGACAACCCGGTGAGTCCTTGGCAGGCGTAATGAAATTAGAAAGGAGTTTCTAATTTGCATTATTTGGAGTTGTGCATTTAAGGATCGAAATACATATAATTAAATAAAATAAGACTTGACAAAGTAATTCCATGTCTTATATTTAATTGGGACATTGTATGGTGGAAGGATTGAATTGTCACGGTAACTATTTACTCAAAGGTTCTTTTATGATTAATGTTGAAATCTATATTATCCGGAAAGTCATTGATCGCTAGGGAGGCTTTATCCTATTGTAGAATAAATATTATTTATTTAAATAAATTAATTGTTTAATTTATTTATTTAAATAAAATTAGAATTGTTCTAATTGATTTATTCACAACTTAGGTTTAATATGGAGAACCTAAAGGGTCACACCATAAAAGGAAGAATAATTATTTAAGAAGTTAATGGCATAATCCTAATAATATGTTATGTATATTTAATTTAATCTATGGTGATAGAATAAATTAAATAGCTTAATATTTATTATTTAATATTTTAGAAATATTAAATATAAATTAATAAGAGGAGTCTTATTAATATTATTACAATTATTATTATTTTAATTTCTAAAAGAGTTTAGGAATTAATTTAATATAAGTACTCTCATTTATTCCTAATAAGATTAGGAGGTTAAATTAATTAAAAGAGTTTAATTAATTATCCCTAATAAGATTAGGGAGCTTAATTAATTAAAAGAATTTAATTAATTAAAACTCAATTCCTTAATTGTTAAGGTGGGTTGCCCACATCTATTAATAAGAGGAGTCTTATTATGGGTGAAGGGTTGTTGACTTTTTCAACATACGACATAATTCCAATTTGTTGGAGAGTACGTTCTTTTCTATAGAGATAGAAAACTAGGGTTAGCCAACCACCCTTCTTCTTGAATTTTCTTCTTCCTTGGTGGATCACCTCTAGAGGCCAAACATTTGGGTGGCTAACGTTGATCAAAGGAAGGAACCAAACCCGGTGGATTCAAGATTGAACGCGAAAGGATTTGGAGGTGAACTTGTACCTGAGGAAGCTCGATCTTCAAGGGTATGATTTTATTCTTTATCTTTTCGTTTAATTAATAATTATGCATAAAGGGTGATCCGGGTATATGGTTTGTAAATTTTTAAACTCTGATTTTTACACGCTTCCTCACTTTTATGCAATTTGATTGCGTTCATGAATATTACAAACCTAACAATGTGCACTTGAACCTTCATAACTTTCAATCCAGACATCCGATTATGGCGTGTTATACCTTTTTGAAATATTGTTGTCGAGAGCTACACAATGACATGGGATTAGAGGTTGTACGAAGCCGGGAAGATGGGTCCATGACCAGATCTTCAAGTCTTCAAATTCTATCCGGTGTATTTTTTTGTGTAGTAGTCACTCGTGATTTGAGCTATGGTTCTTGTGGGACACCTTGTATGCAGTGTGGGTTTGAATGATGCTGAGATGACGTGAATTTAGTTCGAGGTAGCAAAATGATGATTTTACCCCTCACCGTGGTTATCTCTAGTGTTGTGCAGATGTAGCAGTCGTTCCTTAGGGTTATCTCTGAGATTAGGCTGTTGTGGATGTTGAATGTCCTCAGAGTTGTCTCTGAGGTGCGCTTGACCTCCCAGGGTTGTCTCCGGGATTTGAACGGAATGCCTCATGGTTATCTCCGAGGTTGGAACTGACTTTTTTGGGGTTATCTCCGGAACTAGAACTGCATCCCTCGGGGTTGTCTCCGAGGTTAGAACTGAGTATTCCGGGGTTGTCTCCGGCTTTGAAACTGAGTATCCCAGGGTTGTCTCTGGGATTAAAACTGAGTATCTCGGGGTTGTCTCCTAGATTGAAATTACATCCCTCGGGGTTGTCTTCGAGGTTGGAACTGAGTTTCCCGGGTTATTTCTAGAAGTTGATTTTGCCCTCCTACAAGGTTAGTAACAAGACTGCAAAATTTCGAGTGTCTACAGATCTCTTGCTGTTTGGATGAGGAAGAATTCCCCATGTACAATTGTTCTCCATTCTCAATTTGTTGATATGTGGAGAACATCTTCTTGTGAGAACACACATGGTGAGTTGCTCCAATATCTACCCACCATTCCCATGGATTTTCAACCATATTAATATTAGAAACAACCGCTGAAAGATTCATTTCTGAAACATCTTGAAGAAGACCATCCACTTTCGTTACATTAGCTTGTGCGTACTTCTTATTCTAGTCTTTGTGTTTACTACAATCTTTTGCCTTATGTCCAGGCTTGTCACAGATGTAGCATTTGCTTTTGAACTTCTTATTTATTCCTTGTTGTGGCCCATTGCTGAAGTACTTCCTCTTTTTAGACTTCAGGCCTTGTTCCACCATGTTGGCTTTATATTCTACAAAGGTCCTTCCTTATATTTTCAGAGGCACGGTTGTCCTCTTTTATTCTTAATCTTATGATTAAGTCTTAAAGTTTCATCTCTTTGCGTTTATGCTTGAGATAATTCTTAAAATCTTTCTTCATTGGTGGTAATTTTTCAATAATAGCAGCAACTTGAAAGGATTCACTTAAAGACATACCTTCTGTATGTATTTCATGGAGGATAACTTGTAATTCATGGACTTTATTGATGACAACCTTGTAATCCACTATATTGTAGTCCAAGAATCAACCAACTACGAACTTCTTCGTGCCAGCATCTTTTATTTTATATTTTTTATCCAAGGAATCTAATAGTTCTCTTGCTATTTGGATGAGGAAGACTTCTCCATGTACAATTGTTCTCCATTCTAAATTTGTTGATGTGTGCAGAACATCTTCTTATCAAACCACACATGGTGGGTTACTCCTTTATCAAAACACCATTCCCAGGGATTTTCAACAATGTTAATCTCAGAAACAACCGCTGAAAGATTCATTTCTGAAACATCTTGAAGAAGACCATCCACTTCCATTACATTAGCTTGGGCGGACTTCTTATTTTGGTTTTTGTGTTTACAAAAATCTTTTGCCCTATGTTCGGGCTTCTCACAAATGTAGCATTTTCCTTGGAACTTCTTATTTGTTCCTTGTTATGGCCCATTGCCGGAATACTTCCTCTTTTTAGACTTCGGACCTTGTTCCACCAAGTTTGCTTTATATTCTACAAAGGTCCTTCTTGTTTTCTTTTTAGAGGCACGATTGTCCTCTTCTATTCTTAATCTTACGATTAAGTCTTCAAGTTTAATCTCTTTGCGTTTATGCTTGAGATATTTCTTAAAATAACTCCACATTGGTGGTAATTTTTCAATAATAGTAGCAACTTGAAAAGATTCACTTAAAGATATACCTTCTGCATGTATTTCATGCAGGATAACTTGTAATTCTTGGACTTGATTGATGACAGTGTAAGATCCTAACTTTTATAAATAAAGATGAATTTTCTATAAATATCATTTTTTAATATTATGGAGTAAAATTGATATAATGTTATAGTTGTGGGTAATATTTATAAATTTTGCAAAGTACGCAAGTTGTTATATAATATTTGATTGGTCGGGGAATATTCATTTTAACAGGGAATATTCGTACAATGGCACAATCATTGGTGGACCCGACAATGGAATTATTGTTGGATTGAGAAAATGACAAAAAAATATTTTATGAAAATAATAGCGGAAGTTTTTACCGTTAACTGTTGAAACACCAGGTGTTAAAAGTACAGTAATACGCGTGGTTGCATAGTAGCACACGGTATTGATTATGGATGCTTACGTGAGAAGTCACTCAGTTTTGTTTAATTATTGCCACATTATTTTTTGTAAAGTTTGGCGTATTATTTGGACCCCCCACTGTCTCATTTTTCAAAATCGTCGGGAGACAGTAATATCAATTTTTTGTATATATATGTACTCCAGGCATGTGATTATATATATTTATATATTATCTTTATGTTAGTGGCGTATGATGGGTGGTGTGTGATATGTGGGTGGGGGTGGAATTAATGGTGATATTAGTATATATTTAGATGTAAACATGTGGGTGGTGGTGGTCCTGGTAGGTGATGTTGGCAGGTAGTAGTATTTTCTTTCAAAGCCTTCACCTTATTGGCTAAATAATTTCTTATACTATCAAGGAGGCCATTTTTTTCAACTTGACATATGATAGTTTTGTTTTCCTCTCTTTTAATTGGCTAACACCTTGACAAAAGATGCATGGGTGGTAGAATTTTTCTAATATAGCATGTGTTATATTATATATATTATAAAATTTTGGTTTTGAAAAATCTAGCGTATGATTTCAGCCAATGAATTAAACAGTATCCTTCCATTCTCATATAAATAGAAGCTCATTCCTTCATTATTTTTTACGAATTCACTAAAACTCTAGAGAGAGAAATTATTGAGAAACTATAGAAAAGTATTCTGCTACTTCCCTACTCTTATATTCAGTTTATTTTACAATAAGGGGTATTATTTCTTTTATATTCATGAGAAGAACTTCATTATTCCATTATTTATTATTTCATTGGAATAACTCAGATACGCTGTGAGCTACCCTATACTTGGTGAAATTCTTACGTTATTTCATTCTTTATTATTACATTGGAATATCCTGTATGCGCTTTTACGGACTGATTCCGATCTTTACTATTTCATTGGAATATCCTATTCATGCATTTTGTGGGACCGATTCCGTCTTTATTATTACATTGGAATATCACATGCTGTGTATTTTACTGACCGGGTTCTGGTTAATTAATTATTATTATGTTGGAATAACCTGCATGTGTGGTCTATCGCATGCCTGGTGATTTCTTTTGTTATTCTATTCCTTATTATACTCAGTTGGTTAAAGTTTTGACTTCTATACTCCATGCAATTAGTGGAATATTCTTGATATTTGCGCTTCATCCAGTATCTTTTCATGGAAATATTCTTCTGAGCATTCTTGAATTTTACTCTACAAAGAAGTATCATGTTTACAATTTGAAGTTATTAGTTTCTGTATAAATTAATTCTTGAACCTATTTTATTGAATTCTTATATCATTGTCATCATCCTCATGTTTATAATATGTTGAAAGTCATTTGTGGCTTGTAGTGCATAGATGGACTTGGTATGATTTTGACTAGGGATTATTCGGTATAATCATGATCGTAATGTTACAAATGATGTGGTAAAAGTCCTCATTGGCCCGTAGTGCATTGATGGACAGTTGTTGGCATGATCATGACCATTAATGAATACACGAATATCCTTGGCCCGTAGTGCATGGATAATTTGTGGTCGTGATTCTAAAGAATATCCTTGGCCGTAATGCAGGGGTGATTTGATGATGTGGATTATTTATTAAGCTGAGTCCCAGCGATAAAAGTAATGAAAAACCTTTTAAATCATAGAAGATAGTAGACTTTATTCTTTACTTGACTCTTCTAATGGATTGCTTGTTCCGCTGCAGTTAAACTTGATGTTTGTTATATTTTATCAGTTTAACATTGTTGAAGGCTAATGATAATTTATTTTGCATTATCTTAGTCATAATATTTCTTACTGGTCTAGTTGAGCTCACCCTTTCTTTCACTGTTCTCTTCAGGAAATGAGAACGTAGCCGAGACTAGTCGGGGAACGAAGTGACGGTCCAGATGATAGCATTAGTAGTCCTCACTTTTCTATTAAATAGTGTGGCAATAAATGTAATGAGGACTCCATTGAGTGTGGATATTGTCTAGATGACAATATTCTTATTAAAACTCATAGATTATGTTTTGTCATATTTTACACGACTGTTATATAATTAAGTTGTATTTGAATTTTGTACCATGTATTTGGCGACTCAAGATGGGTGAGGTATACCTATTTTAGCACTTAGGGATATGATCCCTGGCTAAGATGTGAGACTAGAACTAGGAGGGGAGAGACGGGGAATTCCTTCGCTAGTATGACCTACTTAAATTTATTTGGTATTTAATTGGTTGGTCATAGTATAGAGATAATATGTTACATGTCAATTAACCTTTGTTTTGTGGCAGTATCTGAAAATGACATCCGACAATGTTGAGAATAGCAATGGAGCACAGGCGACCGTTGATTCAGCACATATCAATAATCAAGATAATGTGCATCAGGAAGGCGACAATCCTCATGCAAACAACAACACTGACCAAATGATGAATGATGGAATGTTCAAAGGCTTTATGCAATTCATGCAACAGCAGGCAAGACTGACTCCTGTCCAAAATATAGGTGGAAACACTGGAAACTCTCGGACGGTCACCGCTAAATAGTTCAAGGAGCTGGGACCACCATAGTTTATTGGAGAGCCAAAAACCACTTAAGGCGGAAGCATGGATAAAGTAGATCACCAAGATATTTGATGTCTTGAGATGCTCCGAGGAGCAAAATTTTCCCTTTGCCGCCTTTATGTTGCGAGGAGAAGCAAATTACTGGTGGGAATTGGTAAAGCGTACTCAACCTGCCACACTGAAGATGTCTTGGGAGAAGTTCCAAGAGTTGTTCAACGACAAGTACTTTCCCGAAAGTATTCGTCACATAAAAGAGGTGGAGTTTATCAAGCTGGAGCAAAATAATATGACCGTGTAGCAGTATGAGGCAAAATTTGCAGAGTTGTCCCGGTTTGCTTCTCATTTGGTTGATAATGAGGAGCGAATGACGCAAATGTTTTTGCGAGGTTTGAAACTTGAGATACGTCAACATCTTATTTCTCATAAACTGTGTTTGTATTCAGATGTTGTAAATAGGGCTCAGTTAGTTGAGCACGATAACGAGTCAACGCAAATAAAAGAGAGTAGCCAATAAAATGATAATATCAGTGAGAACAGTCATTGAAGCGTTGACAACAAGCGTGGAGGGGATCAACAGGCCAAAAATGGTAACCACTTCGGTGGTAATCAGGGCCAAAACAATAAGAATGGACATTTCAAGAAGAGGAGATTCAACAATGATGGAAAGACGCCAAAGACCAAAGACCCGTTGTTAAGGAAGGAGAACGACCACCTATCATATGCTTCAAATGCGGAGGGAGGACACATCGGTCCAAGCTCAGCGATGTCGTCCAAAGCATGTTATAATTGTGGAAGAGAAGGTCACTTAGCCCGATTTTGTCGTTCACCGAAGACAAGTTCAGCTAGGATGGAGGCACCAAAGGCCGTCCCAGAAAAGTCAAAGCCGGTAGTGCAAGGGAGAACGTTTGTTGTGACCTCCCAAAAAGTAAGGAACCTGCATGTGGTCATCACGGGTAAGCTTATCATAAACTCTAGCGAAGTCTATACTTTATTTGATACCAGTTCTACCCATTCTTTATTTCTCCTACTTGTGCTTAACAATTAAATTTGAATCCGGAGAAATTAGACTTTGACTTATCTGTGAAAACTCCATTGGGAGAAACCTTCATTACATCCACTGTTTATAAGTCTTGTTTGGTTCAAATCGGTACCCTCATATTACCTGTTGATCTTATTTCATTGAAATACTTTCATTTCACGTGATTCTATGGATTGATTGGTTAACTACTCATCACGCAAAAATTGATTATTTTCGTAAGGTTGTTAGCTTTCATATTCCTAATCAACCTATTATGCGAATTCAAGCAACCAAACAATTAAAATCAATCACGGTCATCTTAAGCCATAAAGCTATTCGTTTATTGAAAAACGGATGTCAAGCTTTCTTAGCTCATGTCGCGGATCTAAACAAATATACGTCAGTTTTGAATGATATTTCTATTGTTAATAAATTTCGACAGCGTATTCACTCAAGAACTTCTGGCCTACCCCAGAGCGTGAAATTGAATTTTGTATCGACCTTGAACCCGGTACAAAACCCATTTCCAAAGCCCCATATCGAATGGCTCCTATTGAACTTCAATAGTTAAAGACCCAACTGCAGGAATTGTTAGACATTGGCTTTATTCATCCTAGTACTTCTCCTTGGGGTGCTCATGTTCTATTCGTGAAGAAGAAAGATGGGAGTATGCGACTTTGTATTGATTATCGGGAGTTGAATCATGTCACCATTGCCACGTATTGATGACCTTATTTGACCAGTTGCAAGGAGCCAAATTGTTTTCAAAGATTGATCTTCATTCCGGATATCACCAATTGAAGATTAGAACTTATGACATTCCAAAGACGGCTTTCAGAACTCAGTACGAGCATTATGAATTCCTAGTCATGTCCTTTGGATTGACTAATGCTCCTGCTGCCTTCATGGATATGATGAACCGAGTATTCAAGTAATATTTGGATAACTTTGTGGTCGTCTTTATTGATGACATCCTTATTTATTCCAAAAGCCGTGAAGATTATGAGCAACACTTGAGGCTGACACTCCAAAAGCTTCATGAATACATGCTTTATGCCAAGTTGAAGAAATGCGAGTTCTGGCTTGAGGAAGTAGCATTCCTTGGGAACGTAGTATCAAGTCATGGAATATCTGTTGACCCGGCAAAGATTGAAGCTATTCAAAGCTGGGAGCAACCTAAATCAGTGACCGAAGTACGTAGCATTCTCAGTTTAACTGGTTATTATCGGAGATTCGTGGAAGGATTTTCTCGAATCGCTACTACAATAACTCAGCTGACTCGGAAAGATACAAAGTTCGGTTGGAGCGAAGAATGTGAGAAGAGTTTTCAAGAACTCAAGAGGAGACTCATTTCAAAGACACTCGACAATACCATCTGGCTCGAAGGGATTTTTCATCTACAGTGATGCTTCGGGCAAAGGGTTGGGATGTGTCCTCATGCAACATGGGAAACTCATAGCCTATGCCTCAAGGAAACTCAAAGTGTATGAGAGGAATTATCCTACTCATGATCTAGAGTTGGCAGCTATTATCTTCGCACTTAAAATATGGAGGCATTACTTGTATGGGGAGAAAGTAGAGATCTTTACGGATCATAAAAGCCTCAAATATTTCTTCACTCAAAAGGAACTCAACATGGGACAATGACGTTGGCTTGAACTATTGAAAGATTATGATCATACCATCCAATACCATCCTGGAAAAGCGAACGTGGTAGCTGACGCATTGAGTAGAAGATCATATGTAGTACGAGTGCAATATTGTCAACACAAAGGCCCATTTTGTGTGACTTGCAAAGGATGGAGATAGAGTTAAAAACTCCAGGGACCCATGTGATGATGGTGAATATACGAGTAGAACCGACTTTAATTGATAAAGTTAAAGCTGCTCAAGCTACAGACCTGGAGCTGATGCGTATGAGGAAGAAAGTGCAAGAAGGTGCTATGCCGGAAGCAAGAATCGATGAAGAAGGATTACGTCGAGTCAACTCCAGACATTGTGTTCCTAAAGACCCTGATTTAAAGTATAAAATTATGATGGAGGCGCACAACACACCGTTTGCAATCCATCCTGGGAGTACCAAGATGTATCATGATATTCGTCATACATTTTGGGAGCAATATGAAGAGAGAGATAGCGTTGTTTATCTCAAGATGTCTAACTTGTCAACGAGTTAAAGCGGAGCATCAAGTACCAAAAGGTCCATTGCAAACACTTGAAATTCCAGAATAAAAGTGGGAGCACATTACCATGGATTTCGTTACCGGTCTTCCTAAGGTTTCTCAAGGTATAGATGCGATTTGGGTCATTGTTGATAGATTGACCAAGTCTGCTCATTTCTTACCGATACGAGAAACTTATACACTTGAACGTCTTGCTCGTATGTACATAAACGAGATTTTAAGACTGAATGGTATGCCAGTATCCATAGTTTCTGATCGAGACCCAAGATTCACTTCACGATTTTGGGTTAGTTTGCAAAAAGCTATGGGCACAGATTTACGATTTAGCTCGGCATATCATCCTCAGACGGACGGGCAGTCAGAGAGGACTATTCAAACTCTTGAAGATTTATTAAGACTCTGTGTCCTTGACTTCAAGGGAAGTTGGGATAAGTTCTTACCATTGGTGGAGTTTTCCTACAACAACAGTTATCAAGCAAGTATTGGCATGGCTCCATTTGAGGCGTTGTATGGAAGAAAGTGTCATTCTCCAGTATGCTGGGATGCGGTGGGAGAAGCAACGTTGTTGGGACCGGAGTTGGTACGTATGACTACGGAAAAGATTCAAACGATCCGACAATGTATAAAAACCTCACGAGATCGACAAAAGAGTTATGTTGATCTTCATCGAAAGGATGTGGAATTCGATATAGGAGATCATGTGTTGTTACGTGTTGCTCCATGGAAAGGAGTTACGAGATTTGGAAAGAGAGGAACGCTCAATCCTCGATTCATCGGCCCATTTTTAATCCTCGAGCGAGTAGGAACTGTGGCCTATTGACTCGCTTTACCGCCAAGTATGTCTCGTGTTCATAACGTTTTTCACATATCCATGTTACGTAAATATGTGAAAGACCTGAACCACATTATTGAGTTAGAACCAGACGAAATAGCGGAAGATTTGACATATGAAGAAGTTCCTGTTCAAATCTTGGATAAGAAGGAACATATTCTACGCTCCAAGGTTATACCTCAAGTCAAAGTTTTGTAGAGAAACCACGATGTTGAGGAAATGACCTGGGAGTTAGAATCTGAAATGAAATCAAGGTATCCTTACCTCTTTGACATACCAGGTACATACCCTAATTTTGAGGGCGAAATTTCATAAGAATGGGAGGTTGTAAGACCCCACTTTTTATAAATAAAGATAAATTTTCTATAAATATCATTTTTTAATATTATGGAGTAAAATTGATATAATGTTATAGTTGTGGGTAATATTTATAAATTTTACAAAGTACGCAAGTTGTTATATAATATTCGATTGGTCGAGGAATATTCGTTTTAACAGGGAATATTCGTACAACGACACAATCATTGGTGGACCCCACAACAGAATTATTGTCGGATTGAGAAAATGACAAAAAATACTTTATGAAAATAATGGTGGAAGTTTTTACCGTTAACTGTTGAAACACCCGGTGTTAAAGTACAGTAATACGCGTGGTTGCATAGTAGCACACGGTATTGATTATGGATGCTTACGTGAGAAGTCACTCAGTTTTGTTAAATTATTGCCACAGTATTTGTTGTAAAGTTTGGCGTATTATTTGGACCCCCCACTGTCTCATTTTTCAAAATCGTCGAGAGAAAGTAATATCAATTTTTCGTAAATATATGTACTGCAGGCATGTGATTATATATATTTATATATTATCTTTATGTTAGTGGCGTATGATGGGTGGTGTGTGATATGTGGGTGGGGGTGGAATTAATGGTGATATTAGTATATATTTAGATGTTAACATGTGGGTGGTGGTGGTCCTGGTAGGTGATGTTGGTAGGTAGTAGTATTTTCTTTCAAAGCCTTCACCTTATTGGCTAAATAATTTCTTATGCTATCAATGAGGCCATTTTTTTCAACTTGACTTATGATTGTTTTGTTTTCCTCTCTTTTAATTGGCCAACACCTTGACAAATGATGCATGGGTGGTAAAATTTTTCTAATATAGCATGTGTTATATTATATATATATTATAAAATTTTGGTTTTGAAAAATCTAGCGTATGATTTCAGCCAATGAATTAAACAGTATCCTTCCATTCTCCTATAAATAGAAGCTCATTCCTTCATTATTTCTTACGAATTCACTAAAACTCTAGAGAGAGAAATTATAGAGAAACTATAGAAAATTATTCTGCTACTTCCCCACTCTTATATTCAGTTTCTTTTATGGTAAGGGGTATTATTTCTTTTATATTCATGAAGAGAACTTCTGTTATTCCATTATTTATTATTCTGTTGGAATAACCTGTATACGCGGACTACCTTATACTTGGTGAAATTCTTCTGTTATTTCATTCTTTATTATTCTGTTGGAATATCTTGTTTGTGCATTTTACGCCGGACTTGATTCCAGTCTTTACTATTCTGTTGGAATATCCCGTCATATGCTTTTTATCGGACTCGATTAAAAGTCTTTATTATTACATTGGAATATCACCGTCTCAGACGCTTTTCTGCCGGACTTGGTTCCGTTAATTATTATTTTGTAGGAATAACCTGCATGTGTGGTCTATCGCATACCTGGTGATTTCTTTTGTTATTTTATTCCTTATTATACTTAGTTGGTTAAAGTTTTGACTTCTATACTCCATGAAATTAGTGGAATATTCTTGATATTTGCACTTCATCCAGTATCTTTTCATGGAAATATTCTTCTGTGCATTCTTGAATTTTACTCTACAAAGAAGTATCATGTTTACAATTTGAAGTTATTAGTTTCTGTATAAATTAATTCTTGAACCTGTTTTATTGAATTCTTATATCATTGTCATCATCCTCATGTTTATAAAATGTTGAAAGTCATCTGTGGCCTGTAGTGCATAGATGGACTTGGTATGATTATGACCAGGGATTATTCGGTATAATCATGACCGTAATGTTACAAATGATGTGGTAAAAGTCCTCATTGACCCGTAGTGCATTGATGGACAGTTGTTGGCATGATCATGACCATTAATGAATACACAAATATCCTTGGCCCGTAGTGCATGGATAATTTATGGTCGTGATACTAAAGAATATCCTTGGCCGTAGTGCAGGGGTGATTCGATGATGTGGATTATTTATTAAGCTGAGTTCCAACGATAAAAGAATGAAAAACCTTTTAAATCATAGAAGATAGTAGACTTTATTCTCTACTTGACTCTTCTAATGGATTGCTTGTTCCGCTGCAGTTAAACTTGATGTTTGTTATATTTTATCAGTTTAACATTGTTGAAGGCTAATGATAATTTATTCTGCATTATCTTAGTCATAATATTTCTTACTGGGCTAGTTGAGCTCACCCTTTCTTTCACTGTTCTCTTCAGGAAATGGGAACGTAGTCGGGACTAGTCGGGGAACGAAGTGACGGTCCAGATGATAGCATTAGTAGTCCTCATTTTTCTGTTAAATAGTGTGACCATAAATGTAATGAGGACTCCATTGAGTGTGGATATTGTCTAGATGACAATATTCTTATTAAAACTCATAGATTATGTTTTTTCGTATTTTACATGACTGTTGTATAATTAAGTTGTATTTGAATTTTGTACCATGTATTTGGCGACTCAAGATGGGTGATGTATACCTATTTTGGGGGAGTCACAAACAGCCTTGGAATCCACCATTTTGTAGTCCAAAAATAAGCCAACTACGAACTTCTTCGTGCCAACAATTTCTATTTTATATTTTTTATCCAAGGAATCCCATAGTTCTCTTGCTGTTTGGATGAAGAAGAATTGCCCATGTACAACTGTTCTTCATTCTAAATTTGTTGATGTGTAGAGAACATCTTCTTGTCAGAATACACGTGGAAGGTTACTTCAGTATCTACCCGTCATTCCCAGGGATTTTCTATCATGTTAATCTCATAAACAACCGCTGAAAGATTCATTTATGAAACATCTTGAAAAAGACCATCCTCTTCCGATACATTGGCTTGTGCAGACTTCATATTCTGGTCTTTGCGTTTATGACAAACTTTTTTGCTATGTCCGGGCTTGTCATAGATGTAGTATTTGCCTTGGAACTTCTTATTTGTTTCTTGTTGAGGCCCATTTCCGGAGTACTTACTCTTTTTAGACTTCGGACCTTGTCTCCCCACGTTGGCTTTATATTCTACAAAGGTCCTTCCTATTTTATTTTCAGAGTCACGGTTGTCCTCTTCTATTCTTAATCATACGATTAAGTCTTCTAGTTTCATCTCTTTACATTTATGCTTGAGATAATTCTTAAAATCTTTCCACATTGGTGGTAATATTTCAATAATAGCAGTAACCTTAAAAGATTCACTTAAAGATATACCTTCTGCATGTATTTCATGCAGGATAACTTGTAATTCTTGAACTTGATTGACGATAGCCTTGGAATCCACCATCTTGTAGTCCAAAAATATGCTAACTACGAACTTCTTTGTGTCAGCATCTTCTATTTTTAAATTTTTTTATCCAATGAATCCCATAGTTCTCTTGTTGTTTGGATGAGGAAGAATTCCCCATGTACAATTGTTCTCCATTCTCAATTTGTTAATATGTGGAGAACATCTTCTTGTCAGAACACACATAGCTGGTTGCTCCAGTATCTACCCACAATTCCTAGGGATTTTCAACCATGTTAATCTCAGAAACAATCGCTGAAAGAATCATTTCTAAAACATCTTGAAGAATACCATCCACTTTCGTTACATTGGCTTGTGCGGACTTCATATTCTGGTCTTTGCGTTTATGACAAACGTTTCCGCTATGTTCGGGCTTGTCACAGATGTTGCATTTGCCTTGGAACTTCTTATTTGTTCCTTGTTGAGGCCCATTTCCGGAGTACTTCCTCTTTTTAGACTTTGGACCTTGTCTCACGTTGGCTTTATATTCTATAAAGGTCCTTCCTGTTTTCTTTTCAAAGTCACGGTTGTCCTCTTATATTCTTAATCATACGATTAAGTCTTCAAGTTTCATCTCTTTACGTTTATGCTTGAGATAATTCTTAAAATCTTTCCACATTGGTGCTAATTTTTCAATAATAGCAGCAACTTGAAAAGATTCACTTAAAGACATACCTCTTGCATGTATTTCATGCAAGATAACTTGTAATTCTTAGACTTGATTGATGACAGCCTTCGAATCCACCATCTTGTAGTCCAAAAATCTGCCAACTACGAACTTCTTCATGTCAGCATCTTCTGTTTTATATTTTTTATCCAAGGAATCCCATAGTTCTCTTGCTGTTTGGATGAGGAAGAATTCCCCATGTACAATTATTCTCCATTCTCAATTTATTGATATGTGGAGAACATCTTCTTGTCAGAACACAAATAGTGGGTTGCTCCAGTATCTACCCACCATTCCTAGGGATT
Source organism: Panax quinquefolius (assembly GCA_020205615.1). Classification (NCBI taxonomy): domain Eukaryota; kingdom Viridiplantae; phylum Streptophyta; class Magnoliopsida; order Apiales; family Araliaceae; genus Panax; species Panax quinquefolius. The sequence goes on from JAINUW010000279.1 coordinate 113,307, forward strand.
TTCAACCATGTTAATCTCAGAAACAATCGCTGAAAGAATAATTTCTGAAACATCTTGAAGAATACCATCCACTTCCGTTACATTGGCTTGTGCAAACTTCTTATTCTGGTGTTTACGTTTATGATAATCTTTTTCCCTATGTCATCTTCTATTCTTAAACTTACGAATAAGTCTTCAAGTTTCATCTCTTTCCGTTTATGCTTGAGATAATTCTAAAAATCTTTCCACATTGGTGGTAATTTTTCAATAATAGCTACAACTTGAAAAGATTCACTTAAAGACATACCTTCTGCATGTATTTCATGTAGGATAACTTTAAGAACCGTGAATTTCATGAATAAATATTTATTTTGATATAATAAGAAAATAAATATTTATTTGAATAAAAATATTGATGTGTTGTAAGATGAGTAATTCAATTAATTCGAATTGAATTTATAAGAATTGAGAAAAATGTGGAGTTTATGATAAGCTCGAAGAATGCCTTGTGTGGCACGATAATGAGATTTATGATAATTTAATTAATCAAAGAAGGAATTAATAAGTGAATGATTAATTAATAATATATTATTAATTAATTGTTATTATGAGTAATAGTATATTAATGAATAACTAATTGATTAATATTATAAGATTAATGTTTGTTCATTAAATTGCTAAGTGTAACGATAGGTAATCACATATTATATAATAACTACATCTATAAAATATAAAGTATAGTGTGTCCTTGTGATATGACTATGTAATATAGGAACTATATGGTAAAAGGAAGTAAATCACATGAATTACATGGACCCATGTGAATACATGTTATGTGTACATTGTGCAATATTAAATCAAACTATATTATATAGAGTGTAGTGTGACACTGCAAGAGACTATATAATATGGAAACTAATAGGAAGATTAATGAAATGTGTAAGTTATACCAATGATGTCTTTATCTCCATGTAATATGTATAGTGCATTAATGTATACTTTATGGAATATCAACTTAGACTATATGAATAATTGATATAATAAAGTTTATGACAATGTGGTGTGTCACTACTCAATTAAATCATTATTTGGCATTATCAAAATGTACATGGATTATATGGTATGGGTACATAAATAATCCCTAATTTTTCATTATGTAATAGCATTAACACATTAAAATCACATTTTAGAAATCCAAGAAAACCAAACTAAGCATTATATAACTAAGTTGCTAAGTATTAAGATCCTTGTCCCAATCTAAGTGACCAAACAGTGCTCAAATAGTAGCTTATTTGCCAATTGTGTGAACTTCAGCTGCTATAATCCGTGGTGATGATGGCTATGAAGATGGTGGGGAAAGAGTGGTTGGCTAACTCCTTCTCGTCCAAAGTTTTCTTCTATCTCCCATTGATTCAAACCATGGTGCAAAGCCATAAATTAGACAACTATTTCTCTATGAGTAGTAGCTCTATTATTCATTTTCTTGTTATTGAGATTGCTTGATAAGTATATATTGAGAATGTGAGTTACTGAGTTGAGTAAGAGGGATTCTGAGATTGTAAGGAGTAGCCATTTAAGCTTCAAGAGGTATCAATTCTGTTTTGTTATCTTAATTTTGAGTTTTGTCAAAATCTTATAATTGCTTGAAATCCTTTGATAATTGTTATGAAATGGCATGTCATTTTGATGTCTAAGTTTGTATGCATGTTTAGAAGTATTATAGTTGGTCTGGGTTACAAGAATTAACAATGCTTGTGTTGCTTGTGTTGAGGCTCTGCAGAAGCAGAGCCATTTTTTTTGCTACAACCTGAAGTGGCGAGGCCATACCACTTCTATAGTATTACACCGCACGGTTGCGCGGGCTGCCTGTCTTAGAAACTGATGTTATTTACCTTGTGTTAGCCTGAGCATGTTAGGTTGATTAGATTATGCAAGTAAATGACCCTAACATATGGATAGATGTTGTTTTGGACATAGTAAGTTATTTTAGTTTGGGCTAGTATGTAATCAAAGGAAACTTCAAGATTAGGAAAACTAAATTTGGTGGACTATGTGTAAATGAGCCATGTATACTTTAAATTCTGAACTGGAAAACATGCTATCATGATCTAATTATATATATACATAAGCATGAAAGCATGATATAGAATATGGGGACTTACCTTGCATGCTTGAATAAGTTTTGATGACCTACTAATGGAAACTTAAAGTTTCAAATACGAACTTGATAAACTATATACACTTTGAGTTAGGAACTTGTAAGCATGCTTATGTGGTCTAGTTATGTATATATGAAAGTATGATGTATAGTAAGTGAAGTAGCTTTGCATGCTTAGTTGGTTAACATGAGATTTTCAAAACCAACCTTAAGAGCTTGAAAACTAGTTTTGTCAATAACTACGTTAAAAGTATTCTGAAATTTGACCATCATATTAAGGTGTGTTATGCCTATAGACATGATTGACATGAATGCCTAACTAGTCAAACGCATTATAAAATAGTTGAGCATAGATTAGGACTAGTCTAAATGATGTAGAACTTTATAATTTGAAATACATGACTAAACTAACGAAAGCATGTATAGTTGAGACTTATTGACTGCATATCATATGTATAATAACTAAACGTAAGAGACTTTATTAATTGAACACTTAAAGCCTTGATTAAATGAGAATGGATAACGACCTATGTTAAAGATAAGATGTAGGGTCGAACTTAGTTATCATCATCCGAACATGTGCTTTTTGCATGATTCTTCATATATGTGCAAGTCGGGTTACGCTAGGATTCTGCAGGAACATCCATGTCTTGGTTTGAACCAGGAGCAGCGCGGCCGCGGCACTCCTTAGTACAAACCAAGCGCGACTGCGCCAATACGCAGAATGGATAAAGCCTGTTTAATTATAACCCGAACTTGATGCATGCTTGTATTATTACCTTAATCTGCAATACATGCTTAGTGGTATGTCCAGATGTCAATGAGCATAATAGCAATAGAATCATAGGTTTGAAAAGTATTTACAAACTTTCAAATGTTGAGTCACCTATGATTACAAACTATGATTATCAAGTAATGATTAGGAACCATGTTATTTAATTCATAGTGTCTTACAAACTGATTTTGTGTTATGTGTATGTAAGGTACGTAATGACGTACGCATGAGATTATACGACTAAGTTAGACTCTTATGTATGCTTTTAAACTTATATATCAAGTATGTGTATTGAATATACGTAACTAATGAATATACTATACGCATAACTATGTTATAATAGGATTCTAAAAGTGTTGATAAGCTTTACCTTGGTAAACTACGCTTGAGACAAGTTTTCTAACTTACACAACTTTGAATATTGTGCAAGTATCTAAACCTTATCTCGTTGATGCAAGTTCCTAACCATATTATGGAGTATTATTCAAACTTATGCTATTATTGGTCATACAAGTTGTAGAAACTTAAAATTTTCTGTACTACTGTCACCAACGTTGCAGGAGGACAGAGTCGTCTTTTATGAGAGAACCCTAAAAGACGGTCCATAGCCATACCGGATACTACCAGAAATTTAGCATCAACCCCAGAACACACACTGGGAGTAACAATTCCAACCTCAGAGATAATCCCGAGGCATGCAGAGCCAATACCGAAACACACACCGAAGAAGACCGATTAATCTCGGAGATAACCCCGAGGTATCCTGTCTCAGTCCTAACCATGGGAATAGCCACCAACCTTAGCGATAACCCCGAGGAAAGTAGTTTCGGCGATAACCCCGAAAATGCTTGTTACAAGTGCAACCAGCTTTAATCTCGGCGCTCACAATGAGATACACTGTACCAACCCGGTGATGACATCGGGAAGACAGACACACCTCAAAGATGACAATGAGGACCTTCAACAAATTGCAGTAGTCCAATCCCAGCGAAGCCTGAGCAACGTCTGCTTTATCGGCCCAACCCAACGATAACACCGGTGAGGGGCAACATCGTCATCTGACCAAAGTGATGCCACGCCACGTCGTCTCAACATCTCTACGCAACAATGTCCCACAAGACTAAACAATCCTGAGTGGCTATTGTACGAGGTAACGAATAAAAGTTGAAGCTTGAAGACCGGAGGGCACCGACCCATCTTCAAAGACTTCGTACAAACTCTAATCCCATACCATCATACAAACTCTCGACAACGGCGGTCCGAAATAGGTCCTGTATACCTCAAACGGATGCCCGGATTGAACTTCTGAAAGCTCGAGTGTACATTATACTGCTCGCGTGCACGTACTACGAGACGACCCAACCCGCCAAACCCAGGTCGACTCGGGTTTCCTCTGGTACACCTGCGGCTCCAGCCACAGGTACACCTGCGGCTAAAATGCCTATAAATAGAGGGCTTGGGGTGCTCATTTTTCAAGAGAAACCGAAGGGGAAGCCCTGCCCAATTTGCTCCGCACTCACCCCATATAGTGTACTTTCCCATTTTAGACACCTGTGAGCTCCCATATAGCCTCTTTTGTACCCACAAAAGCCAGTGTTTACCCACTCTAAAGATATAGAAGCCTTCTTTGGCGGTCAGCTGTAAGCCTTCTCACACACTTTTGAGTCTTTCTCTTCATCTTTGCACACACCCTTCAACACGTTAAGAGTCGTGTTGCTTGCTTTTGCCCTGACTTCGGTCCGTGGTTTCATTCCAGTCTATATATATATATATTGAGTAACATTATCGAGTTATGCCTTGATTGTGCCTAGACTTCGGTCTGGAGCATTTATTTGCTTATATATATATATATATATATGAACTGTGTGTCAAACTTTGTTCGATGAGCCTAGACTTGATGCGAGGCGTTATCGCTAATATATATATATATATATATATTATATATATTAACTGTGTGTCGAACTTTGTTCGATGAGCCTAAACTTCGGTTTGGTGCGTTTACTTGCTTTACTATATATATATATTTATATATATCAACTGTGGTTGAACTCTGTTCGATGAGCCTGGATTTTATATCCGGAGCATTTACATGCTTTAATATATATATACTTATATATATTAACTGTGGTCGAACTCTGTTCGATGAGCCTGGATTTCACATCTGGTGCGTTTATTCGCTTATATATATATATATATTTTGTCTTGCCTAGAGTTACTTCGTGGCAGTTGATCGCTTTTACAGCTTTCTTTACATTTCGTCCCACCTGGAGTTTACTTCGTGGTGGTTGACCGTCTTTACAACTTTATTTACATTTTGTCCCGCCTGGAGTTTCCTCCGTGGCGGTTGATAGCTTTTACAGCTTTATTTACATTTCTGATCCCCCATGGAGGTGCTTCGTGGTTGGTGATCATGTCTGTATATATATATTTACAGCTTTTATATATATATACCTGCTTATCGCTTTCATACAAATTGCGGGATCATGTGAGCCTAGGAATCATGTGATCACAGATTCATCCCATTGGATCTAGATTCGGTTCCCGTGATGGACATTTTCAGCTGTAAGCAGCTTGTAAATTATTTTGCGGTGTCTGAATTTTCTCAGATGGTTTTCATACCAATGAGGAAGTCGGCATTATTTTGTACATTATTTTTGTGACGCCCCCAAAATAGGTATACATCACCCATCTTGAGTCGCCAGATACATGGTACAGAATTCAAATACAACTTATAAATACAACTGTCGTGTACAATACGACAAAACATAACTGTGAGTTTGAATACAAATATTGTCTACTAGAGAGTATACAAACTCAAAAGGAGTCCTCATTACAATTATTAACACACTATTTTACAGAATAGTGAGGACTACTAATGCTATTCTCTGGACCGTCACTCCGTTCCCCGACTAGTCCTTGCTACGTTCTCATTTCCTGAAGAGAATAGTGAAAGAAAGGGTGAGCTCAACTAGCCCAGTAAGAAATATTATGACTAAGATAATGCAGAATAAATTATCGTTAGCCTTCAAAATGATGTTAAACCGATAAAATATAACAACATCAAGTTTAGCTGCAGTGAGAACAAGCAATCCATTAAAAGAGTCAGTAGAGAAAAAATCAACTATCTTTTATGATTTAAAAGGTTTTCATCACTTTTATCATTGGGACTCGACTTAATAAATAATCCACATCACCGAATCACCCCGCACTACTCGCCAAGGATATTCTTTAGTATCACGATCACAATTATCCATGCACTACGGGCCAAGAATATTTGTGTATTCATTAATGGTCATGATCATGCCAACAACTGTCCATCAATGCACTACGGCCAATGAGAACTTTTTCCACATCATTTGTAACATTACAGTCATGATTACACCGAATAATATATGCATCAATAACGTCCACAGATGACTTTTAACATAATATAAACATGAGGATGATGACAATGATATAAGAATTCAATAAAACAAGTTCAAGAATTATTTTATCCAGGAATCAATAACGTCCAAATTGTCAACATGATACTGCTTTATAGAATAAAATTCAAAAATGCTCAGAAAAATATTTCCATGAAAAGATACTGGATGAAGCGCAAATATCAAGGATATTCCACTAATTTCATGGAGTATAGAAGTCAAAACTTTAACCAACTGAGTATAATAACGAATGGAATAACAAAAGAAATCACCATGCATGCGGTGCCCAGATAGAGCAGGTTATTCCAACAGATTAATAAGTATGCGGAACGAAGTCGGCGAAATTTGCGACCGGCTGGATGTTCCAATGTAATAATAAAGAGCGGAACCAGTCCTGCCAGAACGCAACATCTGAGGATATTCAAATGAATAATAATAAAGGCGGAACCGAGTCCGACATAAACGCATTGCACGAGGATATTCCAACAGAATAATAAAAAAAAAGACGAATCAGTCCTACGTAAAATGCGTAGGCATGGATATTCCAAATGAATAATAATAAAAATACGGAATATTAGAAGAATGTCACCAAGTATAAGGTAGTCAAGATATCTTTGGTTATTCCAAAGAGAATAATAAAGAATGGAATAATGAAGTTCTCTCATGAATAAAAAAGGAATAATACCCTTCTTAAGTAAAAGAAACCGAATATAAGAGTAGGGAAGTAATGTATACTTTTCTTATTTCTCTCTATAATTTCTCTCTCTAGAGTTTCTGTGAATTCGTAAGAAATAATGAAGGAATGAGCTTATATTTATAGAATAATGGACTGCATAGTAACTAATTTATGAACGATCCAGATTGATTTACTTTTAATCGAACGGTCCATAATTAAAGTAAAATCTTTTAAATAAAATAGAATATTATATATATAATCTGTGCAGACAAATATCACGGGTGAAAACCTCGTGAATTCAATTGATACCTTCTGCCAAGTTTTTCAAACTTACATATATTTAATAATGTAATACTACACCTTTTCAAACTTACATATATTAAATAATGCAATACTACACCTTTATGTGATTTAGACAAATTCCCCCCCCCCTACTTGACAAACACGTTATATATATATATATATATATATATATATATATATATATATATATATATATATATATATATATAAAACAAAATCGAGATAACTTCCCACCAATAATTTTGAAAATGGGTAAATGGGGGGTCCATAAAATATGCCAAAATTCACAACAATTACTATAGCAATAATTGAACAAAACTAAGTGACTTCTCACGTAAGCATCAATGATCAAAACCGTGTGCTATCGTGTAACTACGCCAGACATCGCATGTACTTTTAACAAGGGTGTTTCAGCGATTAACAGTAAAACTTTCGCCGTTATTTTCATAAAGTATTTTGTCGTTTTCTCAATCCGACAATAATTCCGTTGTGGGGTCCACCAATGATTGTGTCGTTGTACGAATATTTCCTGTTAAAATGAATATTCCCCGACCAATCGAATATTATATAACAACTTGCGTACTTTGCAAAATTTATAAATATTATCCACAACTATAACATTATTTTAAATTAATTCCATAATATTCAAAAATGATATTTATAGAAAATTCATCTTTATTTATAAAAGTTGGGGTCTTACAACCTCCCCTTCTTATGAAATTTTGCCCTCGAAATTAGGGTACGTACCTGGTATGTCAAAAAGGTAAGGATACCTTGATTTCATTTCAGATTCTAACTCCCACGTCATTTCCTCAACATCGTGGTTTCTCCACAAAACTTTGACTTGAGGTATAACCTTGGAGCGTAGAACATGTTCCTTCCTATCCAAGATTTGAACAGGAACCTCTTCATACGTCAAATCTTACGCTATTTAAATCGATTCTAACTCAATAATGTGGTTGGGTCTTTCACATATTTACGTAACATGGATATGTGAAAAGCGTTATGAACACGAGACATACTTAGCGGTAAAAGCGAGTCTATAGCCATAGTTCCTACCGCGAGGATTAAAATGGGTAGATGAATCGAGGATTGAGTGTTCCTCTCTTTCCAAATCTCGTAACTCCTTTCCATGGAGCAACACGTAACAACACATGATCTCCTATATCGAATTCAACATCTTTTCGATGAAGATCAGCATAACTCTTTTGTCGATCTTGTGAGGTTTTTATACATTTTCTTAATCCGATAATAATTCTGTTGTGGGGTCCACTAATGATTGTTCCGTTGTACGAATATTTCCTGTTAAAACGAATATTCCCCGACCAATTGAATATTATATAAAAACTTGCGTACTTTGCAAAATTTATAAATATTACCCACAACTATAACATTATTTCAAATTAATTCCATAATATTCAAAAATGATATTTATAGAAAATTCATCTTTATTTATAAAAGTTGGGGTCTTACAATTTTCGTACGGATGCTTTGCATCTGTCAAATAAAATCAATCACGCTGAATTCTTAATAAAATGGAAGTATCAAAAGGTCTCAACTACTATTGAGCATCAGGGTTTGACAAACCTCTTTTACAAAACATCATTATAATATCTTGCTAAAAACTAAATTTTTCCATAAATTCAAACCCTGTATATATACGTGCGAACAAGGCCCCGCACTACTTCAAAATAACAGCACATTGACCCCCACACACACACTCAGATAATAGTTTCTTGAAAAGAGGCGGTCACCGTGGTAACACGGATGTCGGGGGGTGCCTAACACCTTCCCTCTATATAACCAAGTCCCCGGACCCTAAACGAATCTCGGTTTCACAGACCCGTGAAGCAGTGTCATATCACTGGGTCAATGTACAAACCTTTTTCGGTTGTGTTGGTACAACCAGTTAAAAAAACCAACTGGCGATTCTTAAAAGTTCCATCGTCGACATGATACATGTCAGACCTTTTTCACTTATTTTTTCAAACAAGTCTCACCTAAATGAGAACACCAAAGAACAAGTAACGAAAAGGGACATCTAAAAATCCCGACGTCGACAGGTGGCGACTCTGCTGGGGACTCCAGTAAGAGGAGTTAGGCCACTATTATAATTTTTTCAAAACTATTATTTGCTTGTGTGTGGATGTTGCATTTACATTAGATGAATGTGTACGAATGCATGTCTTGATTGCACTTAGTGCTTCGCATCATATATGCGTGTGATGTTAGTGCTTCGCACTATAAACTTCTTGTGATATTAGTGCTTCGCACATGTCATCATTTCATACGGTGAGACGCGATGTATGCGAATGTATGTTGTGTGCTCCCTCCACCAGGAGGCTATCCCGTCGGTGTTTGATTACTGGACTCGTGAGAAGCCTGATTCTCCGAGGCTCAGGAAAGGCACCACCCAAATTCGATCCAGTTGAAAGACCGAATTAACTTCCCGTCAAGTAGATTGCGATGATTTAGGAACCTTTATGCCAAAAAGCCACGAGAGTAACCTAAGATAGGTCAGCCTCTAATAAACCCAAAACGGAGGAAAGTCTTTTCATGCTCTCATTGTAATTACACAATTTCATGCCATATATATCTCCATATAATGAGAAATATGAGGAAATGTACACACATATACATACATGCTATAAACAACTGACATCCATTTTGCAGGATAAAATTCCTAAAATGGACACATCACATAACATGTTATGATTCACATTCCCTAAAGACTAACCTATGCAAGTCTTTTGCAGGGAATCAATCGGACCAACTACCCGGTCAAAATCTAAAAAGGCTGTAGGCCTACAGTCAATCATGTCGTCATCCGATCAGACTGAACTTAATCCAGTTTCTCACAAAGAATTCGATGGAGTAAGCAAACAAATTACAGATTTGGCTGTTCTACTCAAAGAACTACACAAGTCTACTCAGGGTCCAAAAATACCCGTTGTGACGCCCCCAAATCCAGGTACTTGAAACCCGAACTCGGTGCTTCACGATATCATTTCTAAAAGCGGAATAATACTAATAATAATAACAATAATATAATATTCAAACTTAATTTACATATGCATCAAAGTTTACTCCCCGGTACGAGACCTTTAAACATTCATTACATAATAGATAATAAGTTTCATTGTCTTAATAAACTATAACTATTATACAACATATTATAAATCTCATTCGAAAATCTTTCCTTTCCCCTTGTTCTTGCCTGAGCCTTTGGGTTGATCATACTTAACTAAAAACATTTAAATTTAAAGCAAGAATGAGCATTTGATTGCCCAGCAAGTAATAACAACAATAAATTTAAGCTGAAAGGATTAAATATTTTCTTGAATGACACTTCTACAACGAATCAACAGTTGTGAAGTAAGCTGAACCAATAATAACAACATATCACTTCTATATGAAATTTTTGAAACTACGTATTGACTATCACTGGAGATCATTTAACATACTATGAACATTATTTTCTATTTTCGAAAAGGTTAAACAGAACTTCATCATCAGAAATCGTTATAACTTCTGAAGCACGGGGTGATGACCAATTTGTTATGCCTTATATTAATCAATACTACATACAAGAACGATATTATCGTTCACTCTATCCACTATAGGTGCACAAAAGTTTTCCCATGTTTGGGAATGTTCATACTTAGTCGGGAATCCAAACCAAAACAATCTGGTTGGATACAATAAAGTTCTATCTTGCTCAACAATATCTTTAAGTTTATATCTAGCCAAATCAAATAGCTTAGACGGCTCTTAAGTCAACGTATACATACTTGAAATTAATAAGTATGTATCAACATGTTATTAAAATCAATGGTTATCCAAGTGGGAACACTTGTCTAACTCTATACAAATTAACGAACAGAATAAATATCTGAATTTATACAATAATATAATGATTGGATAATGTAAGACCTTGTATGGATACAAAGATTGAATACATAATCAATAATAACAGAGTTAATAATCTGGCACAATAATAATTAGAGTAAGTTTAGGAACTCAGATAATATAATAATATACTGTTTGCACGAAATAAAAGTAGTGCATAAGGTTTGAATACTTACTCGAATCGCCGCTTACAATAACGTAACTTAGATTAATCTTTGATACAGCAACCTATCAGTAATAAGATCATTCATTCAATTAGAATAATATATTATATCACATAGTACTGCTAGTTGCAGTCTGCACATAACCTAATCACATTGTCACATATGTTATCAGTCATTGGTTCACAAACAAACACTTATCGTGTCTTATTATTTAAGTCTAGATTAATTTCTGAAATATTTCGGTGTACCGACGGCTTTATCGGGTATATATCGAGTCTAAAGCTCCATCGTGTAGCTCAATATTCGTATAGATATTTTAAATATCAGTCATATTATTTTTCATAGCCTTATAATAATTTTTAAATAATTATTATACTTTATCATGAATTTTTAAACACTGAAATCATTATTAAATGATTTAAATATTAACTAATTATATTATCATTAATATTTAATTAATATTAAACTATTAATGAAACCATTGTCAAAATATTAAAGTTATTTATAATAACTCAAAATATTTTTAAAGTATTAATATTACCCTTAAATGATTTTTAAAACATTTAAAATCATTTTAAATAATTACTATTAATATTAGAATATTAATTTATTATTTACCAAAATATTAAAAGTCATTAGCTATAACTTTAAAATATTTTTAATTCATTTATTTCCATTTTAAATGATTTTAATTCAATAAAACCATTTTAAACTATTTATTTAATATAATTATTAAATGAACTTAATATCATTAATATTTAATTATTGATGAAATTTACGTTTAAATATCAAAAGTTATATTTTATAACTTAAAATATTTTAAAACTATTTATTTTCATTTAAAATGATTTTTATAATATTAAAATCATTTTCAATTAATTTATTTAATATAATTACTAAATAAATCTAATATCTTTAATATTTAATAATTAATGAAACTTATCTTAAAATATTAAAAGTTATGTTTTATAACTTAAAATATTATCAAATATCTTATTATCATTTAAAATGATTTTAATACCATAAAATCATTTTTAATTAATTTATTTAATGCATTTATTAAATAACTTAAATACCAATAATATCCAAATAAATATTAATATTTATGAAAAATATGTCAAAATATTAAAAGTTAATTTTTATAACTTAAAATAATTTTTAAAACCGATTTTATAATTTTTAGGAATTTTTTCTATTTTTAATGTATTTTTTGGAATTTATAAAATAAAAATAATTAAATCCGTCGATAAAGGCTTTAGTGACAGTTTATGTTGCAATAGGTGTTCTTGAGGCTCAAGAACACTGACAGTCAGTGCTCAAGGGTACCCCCTTTGACCATCAATAATTCCTTGTGAAATGTGTTTCTGGTCGAGTTAATGATTAGATATTATAGTACAGATGTAATACTACACAGTCAAGCAACAAACATGATCAAAACATGCATCATATGCAAGATCTAAGCTCAAGAACAAGCTGTCAGAGCTGTTCTTGAAGTTTCTGAGCTGCCCAGAAAACAAAGTCGTGGCCGGTCAACGGTTTTGGTGACCTTAAATCTGTCAATATGTTCATGTTAATTGTTTTCTGCTCGTCGGGCTATCTAGACAAACCATCATAGAACATGTTCCAAGCCATGGTACAGTCTAACACTAATTAATGAAACCGAGATAAGCTAGCAAACATACTGTCAGTGATGTTCTTCATTTCAGGGTTTACCCAGAAATGAAGAACAGATCGAGTGACCACTTTTAAGCTTCCACTACATGATTCTCGTGCAACATATTTGTGATATAAAAGTTCCAGGTTGTAGCCAACAGGTAGGTGAAGAGATCTATTACATTCAAACACCATAACAATAAACAAATATCTAAATCCATGCCGGTCAAACCATGTCAGAGGGCATGTTCTTGAATTTCCGGAATTTCCAGAAACAGATTCGTGAACGAGCAACCTAGTTTGACCTTATACTATGTTCAATATAGTGATGATATAAGGGATCTAAAGGCATATATCCATAGTAAACATAACAAGCTACAACTTAGTTACCATAACCGAATCAAAACAACAACAAACGGACAGATCTAGTCGCTTGCAAAAGTTTTCAGGCCCTGTCTGGGCTTAATCTGGGTTTTCCAAATTTTAGAAAGTCATGCTCGGTCAACTAGGTTTGACCAACTATAACTTTTAACCTGTTCATGATATGGGCTAGATTCCAGTTTCAGATCAAAGATCTCCTGACAGAGTATATGTACAAACTTTCAAAACACAAAAACACATAACAGATCGAGATCTATGGGACTTAACATTCACTGTCAGACCCTTATTTTCAAAAATTTCCAGATTTGGAAAATCATCAAATCTGAGCCTCTAGATGTTATGGGTTTAACATCTAGCAAGCCAGATCATTGATTAACACCCCATACAAGATATTTAACACAAAAAAAAATACATCTAACATAAGATCAAAAGATTTTTGAATTTTTAGGGTTTGCACCTTTATGCTCAAATTCTGATTTCTATGCTCCTGATTTGTTAAGTGTGATCGTGGGACTTGATTGGGGACTGACTAGGAAGTAAATTTTGGAGGTTTGGTCTTGAGAGAGTATGGCTAGGTATAAGTGAATAATTTAGGCAAAAAATGAGCACATTCTCTCTCTTAAATCTAGCAAATCATGTATGCATCATGTGATGTACCATAGATTATAGGCTCATAGCTAGGTAGACTAGGGTGGCTAGAAGATTGGATAAGATTTCCCAACAATAATACACCAAATGGGACAAAAAGGGCATTTTATTAATTATTTTTAATTTCAAGGGTATTCTTGTCCAATGTTATTGAATCTAGGGTTTAATCACTAGATTTTATATCTTAAAGTTTCCCAAATAATTTCTAGGAATTGGACAATTAAAAATTAAAGTGTAATAAAATTTTAATTTAAAACATACTAATTAAATTAGGGTTTTTAATAGAAATTAGGGTTTTTAAATTAGGGTTCCTTAATACTATTAAGGTTCTCAAATCAACAATTAGGGTTTCCTAATTATCATTATAATTTATAAATATAATAATTAGGATTTCTAATTTTAGAAAATTAGGGTTTTCAAATTAGTTAGGGTTTCTCCTAATTATAGATATTATATAATACACAGTAAAATTCATATAACGCAAGTACTACACCGTCTCGAACTCAAAACCGAGTTTAACAATTAGGGTTTAATAACACGACATGAGGGTTATGACATAATTTACCATATTTGGTCTACCATTATCAGTTTACAGATATACAGTACATATTTATAGCACTGAAAAATCAAAATATAATTAATATTATATTATTATTCTCATTCCTTGATCAATACCCAAGTTTAGGGTTTGGATTCCATATTCGGTTTATTTTTCATGTCTAACATTATTAATTAAGTTATAATAATTAACTTAACAATCTGAACAAAAATTCATATAATAAAATAGTGATTATAATAATTTAATAATCATTTGATATATTATTTAAATAATATAAAAATCATATATTCATAGAAAATAAATAATAAAGACATTTCTAGTATGAGATTAATTATCATAAGTATATACTTTATAATGATCAAAATTCTAAAATAAATTATTTGAAATTATTCATGTAATAAAGAAATTTTATTTATTACATATATACATACACGTTACTTGGCACATATTCCCATCTATAAAATAATAATAATAATAAAAAATTTATATGCAAAATTTCTTATTTATTTACATAGGAAATATTGGGTTATTACATTCACCCTCCCTTATAAGGATTCCGTCCCCGGAATCACCGTTGTAGAAACTCATACGTACATACAGGGGTACATACATGCACAATCATTGCAAGTAGATCTCGATCATATTTGATCGAACTGATCTTTAACTATTCATATAAAGCTTATCTTTCTGATTAAGCGGAAATTTGATTTCTAAAAGAACTTAAATTCCTCCCTCAAAATTTATTTATAAAATAATTTTCTATATAAAGGAAAATCATATACATACGAAAGTAAAAGTTATTCGAATAATACCTGGAGTTCCATTCCCAGCTGCC
Source organism: Panax quinquefolius (assembly GCA_020205615.1). Taxonomy (NCBI): domain Eukaryota; kingdom Viridiplantae; phylum Streptophyta; class Magnoliopsida; order Apiales; family Araliaceae; genus Panax; species Panax quinquefolius. The sequence continues at coordinate 128,769 of JAINUW010000279.1, forward strand.
ATAGTATCCTGGACAATCATATTGAAGACTCGTGTGGTTGGTTTGTTGGTTGAAGTCGGTCCTGTGATTGCCATAGTCCCGCTTCCTTTTCCCATGGTTACACTCCATGCCTTCATTTTCCTCTTTGGACAATCCCTCACTTTATGTTCCATCGACCCACATATAAAACACCCACTGTTCATCCTTGGGTTGGGGCAGTTGGGAGAGATATGGCCCTCCTGCCCGCACTTGTAACATACAAACTTACCCTTCAGACACTCGCCAGAGTGATTCTTCCCATAATTTTTACACTACACAGTCTGTTTCTTCACACCTTCCTGCTTCACCTGAACGTTCCCAAAATAATTCCCTTTTCTTTTCTCAACCCTATTCCCACTATTAGTTTCCACCTTCACAACTCCTACAGTCTTGCTTTTGTTTCTCTTCTCCTTGTTGTAGAGGCTTATGGCCTCACTCCCCTCCTCAGCTATAATAACCTTTTCCATGAGTGTTGCAAAAGTATTGATTTGCAACACTACCACCTTGTCAGTAGAGCTGTGGTTTTAATCCACTCGAACCTTCTTCGCCTTCCTAGCCTCAGATCAACTTGATGCGAGCAAACCTAGCCAAATCATTAAACTTTGCGGCATACTCCGCAACAGTCATGTTCTCCTGCTTTAACTCCACAAATTTTACCACCATCCTAGCTTACATGCTAGCTGAGAGGTAGTTTTCGAAAAACAAAGTCTTAAACCTAGCCCATGTAACTACTCCCTCTCCTGCCATCGCTTGATTTGCTTCCCACCAAAAGTTTTCCTCCCCTTTCATCATATAGGTGGAAAAAGAGGTCTTTTCCCCTCATCTACCCTAGCAACTACGAATGCCTTTTCTATCTCGTTAACCCATGTCCTGGCTTATATATAGGGGTCATTTGTTCCCTAAATTTCGTGGTCCTCTTTGCTTGAAGTCTTTGAGTTTGCCAAACAATTTTTGGATCGGTTCCTACAAATTGGCATTCCTCACGTGACAGCTTTGAGCTACCATGTTTGCAAAGTTTTGCATTGGGTCTTGCTGTTGTCCCTCAGCGTTGTTGATAGATTCTTCTGCCCTTTGATTTCGTGTTTGACATCTTGGTGGCATTATCTGATTAAATGAAATCATAAATTTAACTTACATTCTAAACCTTATTGTATAAGTTTAACATATAACACAAAGTTTTATACAAAACTTATTCTATTAATGAAACATATATTCGTATTCATCAATTCAAAGTACATTACATAACATAACACATACTGCTATCCCTTTATGACCACACAAGTCGAGAATTACTGCAATAACTTATACAAAAGTTTGAGAATATAACATTACACTCGTACATTATCAAACATACATAATCAACTACTAGTCCTACTTATTTCCTAAGTCACGGTCTTTCATCTTTCTTTTCCCTTTCTTGCTCGGAGCTGCACACGATTTGTTGATTCCGGCTCCCATTTGATCACTTTCGATTTTAAGCTTATCTTGTTCCTCCATTGTTTCTATCAACGCCTTTCGTAATTGGTTATTTAGTAGCTTTTCTACTTCCCACAACTTTTCTAGAGAAGAAACCTTGTTCTTCAGATTCTGTACTTCCCTTGATGCTTGATCAGCTCCAACTTTAGTGTCTGAATCACTATCTGTCAGTTCCACCATCTCCGGATCTGGTACTGCATTTTCCAATACCACCACCTCATCAAGGTTGATTGCACTATGAGCCTCTATTTTAGCATTTGGCTTTGATATCAGCTCCTTCTTTACGATCAGAGAGTATCTTAATTCTTTTCCGCCTGACATCTACACACAACTTATCTTGATTAGTAAATAGTATATACACACAGCAAACAATAGTTTTATAAGAGTTATCTTTTATTTTGTTCAACGATGAATTTATTCAATTCATCTCCTTTCAAACTCTATATGAGTTATGAAAGTAGTATGCATACAAGCCAATCATGTTTGATGATAAAGCATATACTTTGTAACAATCTTATTCATTTATTAATAAAAAGTATTAATTTATTAAAGGCTTTTAATTATCTACATGATGCTGTTTTATAATATGTGATAAACCCATAGTTTTAAGCAATGCTTTTAAAATAATGATGATGATCATTCTAATGAGATCTAAATTCTTAGAAAGCTTAAAACTAAAATAGTTCCCAATCATTGGATTACTAAATTGGGGATTAGTGAATCCGGATAGATTGGTACATACGTTGCTTGCTCATTAGATGAGGATGGTTGATCTCATGATCATTTGTGTGGAGACACTAAAGCAAGTATGTAAGTACTTATTAGAGAATAAGTTCACTGAACGTGGCTCGTTAAGGAATACCTAATGGAGTTTTACTTGCCTGTCAATAGGAATTCCTGTAGTGATAGTAGTACAAGTGATCCTTGGACTTGAGATCATCATAGTATCTTGTGTATGATGAGTTATACTTTGACTTATTCCTTAAGACCCTTAGGGTATATCAAAGGGTATGCTTGGGTATAATAAGTTGTACATGGAGATAATGTATGATCAATAAAGAATCTACCACTTTATTAAAAGAAGAGAAATGTCCTATATGATTCGATAAATGACAACCCCAAGAGTCCTTGGTTAAGGCGTAATGAAATTAGAAAGGAGTTTCTAATTTGAATTATTTGGAGTTGTGCATTTAAGGATCGAAATACATATAATTAAATAAAATAAGACTTGGACAAGTAATTCCATGTCTTATATTTAATTGGGACATCAGTATGGTGGAAGGATTGAATTATGCGGTAACTATTTACTCAAAGGTTCTTTTATGATTAATGTTGAAATCTATATTATCCGGAAAGTCGTTGATCGCTTGGGAGGCTTATCCTATTGTAGAATAAATATTATTATTTAAATAAATTAATTGTTTAATTTATTTATTTAAATAAGATTAGAATTGTTCTAATAGATTTATTCACAACCTAGGTTTAATATGGAGAACCTAAAGGGTCACACCATAAAAGGAAGAATAATTATTTAAGAAGTTAATGGCATAATCGTAATAATATGTTATGTGTATTTAATTTAATCTATGGTGATAGAATAAATTAAATAGCTTAATATTTATTATTTAATATTTTAGAAATATTAAATATAAATTAATAAGAGGAGTCTTATTAATATTATTACAATTATTATTATTATTTTAATTTCTAAAAGAGTTTAGGAATTAATTTAATATAAGTATTTCTCATTTATTCCTAATTGGATTAGGAAGGAAAATTAGTTAAAGGTGTTTTATTAATTATCCCTAATAAGATTAAGGAGCCCCTTTAATTAAAAGGGTTTAATTAAATAATACCTTATTTTAATAGGGTTACTTGATATCTTTATAAGAAGAGTCTTATATCAGATATCAAGACGACGTAATAATTCCAATGGTTGGAGAGTACGCTCTTTTTTATAGAGATAGAAAAACTAGGGTTTAACCAACCACCCATCTTCTTGAATCCTTCTTCTTCCTTGGTGGATCACCTCTAGAGGCCAAACACTTGGGTGGCTAACGTTGATCAAAGGAAGGAACCAAACCCGGTGGATTCATGTTGAACTCGAAAAAGGATTGGAGGTGAACTTGTACTTGACGAAGCTCGATCTTCAAGGGTATGATTCTTATTCGTTATCTTTTTCGTTTAATTAATAATTGTGCATAAAGGGTGATCCGGGCATATGGTTTGTAAAAATTTTAAACTCTGATTTTTACACGTTTCCGCACTTTTTATGCAATTTGATTGCGTTCTTGAATATTACAAACCTAACAGTGGCATCAGAGCCAAACCTTTATGCGAATTATTAATTGTTTTAATTTGATATGTGTATTGATATGTGTTTAGAACAATTTAATTGGGCATAATTTGTTGCATAAAATTTATTAAAAAAAAAACAAAAATCATATTCACAAAAGCCTGTAAATCGCGAATCTTTTTTTTTCTTCATGTTTCGCCGAATCAATTTTATTCAAGGTTACAGGATCTTAAACTGCATGTTCTATATTATATTATATTTTATATATATTAAACAAGGGTGATGCACGTGCCACCAAAGGAAGGAACATGATTTGTGTCCTAATGCAGTAATGCTTCATGGACTATTAAGTTTATTATATATATATATATATATATATATATATATATATATATATATATATATATATATATATATATATATATATACGTATCTAATGCGTTTTTATTAAATGTAATACTTACATATATTATATATATATAATATATATATATTACCGTAATATATATTATGTATATGTAATATATAATTTAATAATTTTATAATTAAAATAAAAGTTTATTTTAATTTTAAAATAAAATGTTTATTTTAATCTTAAAATAAAAGGTTTATTTTAATTTTAAAATTAGAATTTCATATTAACTAATTAGAGTTGGAATTGGATTCCATGATAACTAATTGGAGTTGAAATTGGATTATATGTTTCCTTAAATAAAGGAGTTTATTTAGATATGAAATAAGATTTCATATTATTCAAAATAAAGGAGTTTATTTGTGAATAGGAAAGAGAATCCTAATTTCCTTAAATAAAAGAGTTTATTTAGATATGAAATAAGATTTCATATTATTCAAAATAAAAGAGTTTATTTGTGAATAGGAAAGAGAATCCTAATTTCCTTAAATAAAGGAGTTTATTTAGATATGAAATATGATTTCATATTATTCAAAATAAAGGAGTTTATTTATGAATAGGAAAGAAATCGTGTTTCCTTTAATAAAGGAGTTTTTTTTTTTTACATGGAATTGGATTCCATAATTAATTAAAATAAAGGAGTTTATTTTGATTAATGATTTTGATTAAAATAAAATAGTTTATTTTATTCAAAATTGGATAAATTAAAATAAAATAGTTTTATTTTAATTTAAATTTGGATTAAAATAAAGGAGTTTATTTTGATTCAAAATTAGATTTTATGCTAACTAAATTTGCCCATTAAATGATATCAATATATATATTAAATGTTTATTATTCATAATATGAATGTTATTTATTGATGCATATGGTGATGTGTATGATAATAAATGAGATTGATTATGGACTATTGACCAATGCGATTGGATTTATTTTAGTTGGATGCATGAATGTATGGGTTTTATTAAATGGGGTCTGCGTACCTCGTCTTCTCTAATTTTTCTTAATGTAAATTCTATCTCCCTCCTATGTACTTCCCCTTGACTGCTGATCAAGGTTTCTATTTATTTTAAATAGTTTTGTAATAGGAATAGTTAGAATTAATTTTGAAGAATTAGAGATCAAGGAGCAAGGAGCGCTTGAAGACCCGTTTGTAATGGAGCCCGGGTTTAAATGTAATAGTTATATTTAAATATTATTTCTTGCACCCCTATGATTTGACCTTTTGGTTCACTTGGTGGCTCTAGTGAACCAAACTAGAATAAAAGTCCATAATCAATCCGAGTAGAATATAGTATTCTATATGTGCATGCTTATACTATATATATTATATATTATGCAAACATGCTTCGCATGTTCATTAATATGACGCGTATTTTATATATATATGTGCATGCGCGCTAAACAAGATGAGACAAATTAATAACAAACCCCTCAATTTTTATATTAAGTCCTAAGCGTTCAAAGATATTTGGAATATCGAACGTTGCCTTCTAGCATGATAAAATTAATAGAGTATTAAATATTTAATATGAGTTTGTTGTGTCACCACAAGGCAAGTATTAAGTATTTAAGATGTTAATTTATCACATTTGATGCTTATAAAGAAAATTCAACAATATTGTTTTGTTGTGTCACCACAAGGATGATATTTTTCTTTTTTGAATATATGGAGTGCTAGGTCGGACTTAACTTGGATAATTTTGATTCGGATGTGCCACCACTTGATCAAAATAATCTAAGAGGCAAAATACAAGGAGTTGCATAGTTGATGTAATTGACAAAAGTTGTCTACCTATTTATTTATATATAGTGTGTTGTGTCACCACAAGGCTATATACATTTGAAATGAGATCCTTATTCTCACTAGCAAATCTTTAATTAGATTTTGCCGAACTATATAAGTGAGGGTAATATAGTTTGAAGAAAAAATAGTGGGAGATACCAATTTAAAACAAGACCTAAATTATTTTGGTAATTAATAAAAGAATGTATGTTAAAATGTTGTTAATTACAAATTCATTTACTGTAATTTTACAATGTCTAAAATTACTATCATCCATGAAGCATATTAGATGCTAAATTAACGTAACCGAATTAAAGCGGATTGGTTAAGTAATTTGAGAATAGTTCTCATGGTGAAAAGTTATCTTATGTCCTTAATACGCCTATCCTCAAGAATGGTTGCGCATAATGCCTCCGAGGAAGACATTGCTACTTTTAGAAAGTGGCAAGATGATGCACAATTGGCTCAATGCATCATGCTCAGATCTATGAGTAACGAGCTTCAGCCACAAGATGAAACTATGGATGCTTCTACTATATTCCCGCACATCAAGTAGTTGATGGTGAGGAAAGTAGGATTGATAGATATCGATATCTAAAGAGCTCTTCCGATCTAGAATGGCCAATGGCACTATAAATAGTATGCATAAAAAAGCTCTTAACATAATCAATTTGATTGATCAATTAGGACAACTGGTTTTGTCATGGATGGAGAGTTGAGCCAAGATTTGATCTTGCATTCACTCCGGACTCCTTTCACAATTGTTGTGAATTTTTCATATAAACAAGCTAGATATCACTTCGTTGATTTGCTTAACATGTTGAAAAATGATGAGAGTCACTTTTCAACCAAGAAAGACCATGTCTTCTCGGTAGGGGCCAAAGGATCTTGAAAAAGAAGAACGATTCAAAGAAGGTATATAGAAAGGCATAAACAAAGGATAATAAGAACAAAACTGATGCGGATAGCAAAGGAGTTTGCTTCCACTGCAATAAGCCTGGACACTGAAAAGAAACTGCGAGAAGCATCTTGCAGAGGCTAACCAAAGAAGCTTAGTGAAGTTTCGGTTACAATACAGTTTTTGTTCATGATTGAAATAAATTTTTCTTTAAGTCAAGGTTCTACTTGGGTATTGGATACCGACTTTGGTTATCATAAATATAGATTTATGAAGGACCAAGGTAAGTAGAAAGCTAAACAAATATAAGTAATCCTATGTAAGGGAAATGTAGCAAAGGTTGCCATATTAGCTATAGAAACTTATAGTTTAACAATGCCTACTGGGCAAATCTATTAAGTCAATAAGTTGTTATTGTATTCCAGTTCTTGTTAAAATATTATTTCCATTTTATTGTTGGACAATGAAATCTTTGGTATTATAATTAAAACAATTGTTGTTCTATTTATAATAATAATGTTTTGTATAGAATGGAATATTACTTAATAAATTTTGTATACTTGACTTACATGAAAATAATTTTGCATATTGAACAAATTAGTATAAGAAAAGGAGATGATCATTCAAAGAGTTGAATGTGTGTATTTGCCGAATACAAGTATGAATTATTTGAAAGGTTCAAAGAATTCGAATAAGTGAAACAAATTGACAATGTATTAAGATTCTTTGATTAGATCAAGGAATAAATACTTGTGAAATAAGTTTTAGATCATCTTAAATGGTTTTCTCATAATGGACGCCTCACACATAATAATTGATTGATGTATTTGAATGGAAAAATCGTACCTTGTTGGACATGGTGCGGTCCATAATGATTTTACCGACATTTCAAAGATCCTCTCAGGGTCGTGTCCTAGAAATGGTCGCATATCTACAAAAAAGGTAACCTCAAAATCAAGCCCCAAGACTCCATAAAAGTTAGGGATAGGGAGGATTCCTAATCTTAAGTATGTTAAGATAAGGGGTTGTCCAACTTATGTGAAAATGTTTCAAAGGATAAGCTTGGGACAAGATTTGACAAGTGTAGATTTATGGGACATCCTAAAGTAAGTTTAGGGTATATGTTCTATAATCCTACTTAGCAAAAGGTGTTTGTTATGAACACACTACCTTCTAAGATAAAGGTGTTTATCATTGAAGGGGCTAGTGGGAGGATAATAGATCTTGAAGAGTTCATGAACCACAAAACACTATAAGTCAAATAAGAGGAACTCAGTAGATAGACCTATTGTACCACAAACCAATCGTAAAATGGAATAGTATCAAGATACCTAGGAGGTATGGATTCATCATGGATGATGATGATGAGGTACACATCATAGAAGATGATGATCCAGTTACATACGATGAGGTAAGAGTTCTAGTGTGTACAAAAGGGTCAGTGGGAGCGTCGTGAAATTTCTAGTATTATATGTTGATATACTACGGATGAGGAATTACATACCAATGCTACAATCAGTAAAGATAAAGTTGTCTAAATAATCCTCCATGAATGATTTGGGAAGAGTATCATTATTGGGGATGCAAATCTATATAGATAGATTTAAAAGGATGCTCAACTTAACCCAAGGAACGTATATTCATTTGATGCTAAAGTCGTTTAGCATGGCAAACTCCAAGAGATGTCTCATGTTGATGAGCTATGGAGTGTATCTCTCTTAATAGTCCCCATAGACTCCAAAAAGGGAGATCGCATGAGTAACTATCATGTATGCAATGAAATGTACGAGACCTGATGTTGATCAGTCATATTATGGAGAAGTTCACTATGAGTCAGTGAAAAACATCTTAAAGTGCTTAACCGGCACTAAGGATGTGATCATATTCATGGTGGGTCTAAATTAAAACTAGAGGGCTTAATGAGACTAAAGTTTTTTCGCATGGACTAAGACGACAGAAAAATCCACTTTAAGGTAAAGGGTTACCTTGAGCAGTGTGGTGCGTTGAATTCGAAAGGTTCCAAACAAAGAAAGAGTTCTTTGGTTTAGTGATAAAGACAAAGTATATAGCTATAAATGAAGTCGCAAGTTGATTGTTTGGATTAAAAGTTCATTACGTAACTAGGAATAGTTCCTAAGTCTCATCTTGGATCTAAACATGTGTTGTGGCACTTTCATTTGATTATTAGAATCATTGAAAGATGGAAAATCACTATAGAGATAGTGGACTCTCATGAACAACATTACATATCCATTAACTAAAGCTTATCCAATGCCAGGATAATCGTCACTTAGAGAAGAAGAGTATGAGATACCATGACGATTGACGACTTTAGTGCAAGTGGGAGATTGAAAGTAGTATGCACACAAGCCAATCATGTTTGATGATAAAGCATATACTTTGTAACAATCTTATTCATTTATTAATAAAAAGTATTAATTTATTAAAGGCTTTTAATTATCTACATGATGCTGTTTTATAATATGTGATAAACCCATAGTTTTAAGCAATGCTTTTAGAATTATGATGATGATCATTCTAATGAGATCTAAATTCTTAGAAAGCTTAAAACTAAAATAGTTCTCAATCATTGGATTACTAAATTGGGGATTAGTGAATCCGGATAGATTGGTACATATGTTGCTTGCTCATTGGATGAGGATGATTGATCTCATGATCATTTGTGTGGAGACACTAAAGCAAGTATGTAGGTGCTTATTAGAGAATAAGTTCACTAAACGTGGCTCGCTAAGGAATACCTAATGGAGTTTTACTTGCCTGTCAATAGGAATTCCTGTAGTGATAGTAGTACAAGTGATCCTTGGACTTGAGATCATCATAGTGTCTTGTGTATGATGAGTTATACTTTGACTTATTCCTTAAGACCCTTAGGGTATATCAAAGGGTATGCTTGGGTATAATAAGTTGTACATGGAGATAATGTATGATCAATAAAGAATCTACCACTTTATTAAAAGAAGTGAAATGTCCTATGTGATTCGATAAATGACAACCCAAAGAGTCCTTGGCCAAATGTGTAATGAAATTAGAAAGGAGTTTCTAATTTGAATTATTTGGAGTTGTGCATTTAAGGATCGAAATACATATAATTAAATAAAATAAGACTTGACAAGAATTCCATGTCTTATATTTAATTGGGACATTGTATGGTGGAAGGATTGAATTGTACGGTCAGAACTATTTACTCAAAGGTTCTTTTATGATTAATGTTGAAATCTATATTATCCGGAAAGTCGTTGATCGTTAGGGAGGCTTATCCCTATTGTAGAATAAATATTATTTATTTAAATAAATTAATTGTTTAATTTATTTATTTTAATAAGATTAGAATTGTTCTAATTGATTTATTCACAACCGGTTTAATATGGAGAACCTAAAGGGTCACACCATAAAAGAAAGAATAATTATTTAAGAAGTTAATGGCATAATCGTAATAATATAAAGTTATGTATATTTAATTTAATCTATGGTGATAGAATAAATTAAATAGCTTAATATTTATTATTTAATATTTTAGAAATATTAAATATAAATTAATAAGAGGAGTCTTATTAATATTATTACAATTATTATTATTATTTTAATTTCTAAAAGAGTTTAGGAATTAATTTAATATAAGTACTCTCATTTATTCCTATTTGGATTAGGAAGGAAAATTAGTTAAAGGAGTTTAATTAATTATCCCTAATAAGATTAGGGAGCCCCTTTAATTAAAAGGGTTTAATTAAATAATACCTTATTTTAATAGGGTTACTTGATATCTTTATAAGAAGAGTCTTATATCAGATATCAAGACGACGTAATAATTCTAATGGTTGGAGAGTACGCTCTTTTTTATAGAGATAGAAAAACTAGGGTTTAACCAACCACCCATCTTCTTGAATCCTTCTTCTTCCTTGGTGGATCACCTCTAGAGGCCAAACACTTGGGTGGCTAACGTTGATCAAAGGAAGGAACCAAACCCGGTGGATTCAAGTTGAACGCGAAAAAGGATTGGAGGTGAACTTGTACCTGAGAAAGCTCGATCTTCAAGGGTATGATTCTTGTTCGTTATCTTTTTCGTTTAATTAATAATTGTGCATAAAGGGTGATCCGGGTATATGGTTTGTAAAAATTTTAAACTTTGATTTTTACACGTTTCTGCACTTTTTATGCAATTTGATTGCGTTCTTGAATATTACAAACCAAACAAGTTATTTGTATTTTCAACATTTCACTCTGTTATAAGGTTATAGCCTAAGGTCGATCCCACCTAAGGTTTCTAACCCTAAAGCTTTGACACCAACTTGTGACACCCTTAAATCCAGGTATTTGAAACCCGAACTCGGTGCTTCACAATATCATTTCTAAAAGTGGAATAATACTAATTACAATAACAATAATATAATATTCAAACTTAATTTACATATGCATCAAAGTTTACTCCCAGGTACGAGACCTTTAAACATTTATTACATCATAGATAATAAGTTTCATTATCTTAATAAACTATAACTATTACACAACATATTATAAATCTCATTCGAACAACTTTCCTTTCCCCTTGTTCTTGCCTGAGCCTTCGGGTTGATCATAATAAACTGAAAACATTTAAATTTAAAGCAAGAATGAGCATTTGATTGCCCAGCAAGTAATAGCAACAATAAATTTAAGCTGAAAGGATTAAATATTTTCTTGAGTGACACTTCTACAATGAATTAACAGTTGTGCATGAACCAATAATAACAAAATATCACTTCTATATGAAATTTTTGAAACTATGTATTGACTATCACTAGAGATCATTCAACATACTATGAACATTGTTTTCTGTTTTCGAAAAGGTTAAACATAACTTCATCTGTAAACTGTCATAACTTACGGGCACGGGGGTGATCAGCCCGTTATGCCCTGTATTAATCAATAATACATACAAGAACGATATTATCGTTCACTCTATCCACCTTAGGTGCACAAAAGTTTTCCCATGTTCGGGAATGTTCATACTTAGTCGGGAATCCAAACCAAAACAATCTAGTTGGATACAATAAAGTTCTATCTTGCTCAACAATATCTTTAAGTTTATGTCTAGCCAAATCAAATATCTTAGACGGCTCTTAAGTCAACGTATACATACTTGAAATCAATAAGTATGTATCAACATGTGATTAAATACAACGATTATCAAAGTGGGGACACTTTTCTAACTTTATACAAATTAACGAACATAATAAATATCTGAAATTATACAATAAAACAATGATTGGATAATTTAAGACCTTGTATGGATACAAAGATTGAATACATAATCAATAATAACAGAGTTAATAATCTGGCAGAATAATAATTGGAGTAAGTTTAGGAACTTGCATAACATAATATACCTGTTTGCACGAAATAAAAGTAGTGCATAAGGTTTAGATACTTACTGAATCGAACCGCTACAATAATATTAACTTAGATTAATCTTTTTATAAATGACCTATCAGTAATAAGATCATTCATTCAATTAGAATAATATATCATATCACATAGTACTGCTAGTTGTAGTCTGCACATAACCTAATCATATTATCACATATGTTATCAGTCATTGGTTCACAAACAAATACTTATCGTGTCTAATTATTTAAGTCTAGATCAATTTCTAAAATATTTCGGTGTACCGATGGCTTTATTGGGTATATATCGAGTCTAAAACTCCATCGTGTAGCTCAATATTCGTTTAGATATTTTAAATATCAGTCATATTATTTTTTATAAATTTTATAATAATTTTTAAATAATTATTATTCTTTATCATGAATTTTCAAACACCGAAATCATTATTAAATGATTTAAATATTAACTAATTCTATTATCATTAATATTTAATTAATATTAAACTATTAATGAAACCATCGCTAAAAATATTAAAGTTATTTATAATAACTCAAAATATTTTTAAAGTATTAATATTACCCTTAAATGATTTTTAAAACATTTAAAATCATTTTAAATAATTACTATTAATATTAAAATATTAATTTATTATTTACCAAAATATTAAAAGTCATTAGCTATAACTTAAAATATTTTTAATTCATTTATTTCTTTTTAAATGATTTTTAATTCAATAAAACCATTTTTAAACTATTTATTTAATATAATTATTAAATAAACTTAATATCATTAATATTTAATTATTGATGAAATTTACCTTAAATATCAAAAGTTATATTTTATAACTTAAAATATTTTAAAACTATTTATTTTCATTTAAAATGATTTTATAATATTAAAATCATTTTAATTAATTTATTTAATATAATTACTAAATAAATCTAATATCATTAATATTTAATAATTAATGAAACTTATCTTAAAATATTAAAAGTTATGTTTTATAACTTAAAATATTATCAAATACCTTATTATCATTTAAAATGATTTTTAATACCATAAAATCATTTTTAATTAATTTATTTAATGCATTTATTAAATAACTTAAATACCAATAATATCCAAATAAATATTAATATATATGAAAAATATGTCAAATTATTAAAAGTTAATTTTATAACTTAAAATAATTTTGAAAACCGATTTTATAATTTTTAGGAATTTATTTCTATTTTTAATGTATTTTTCGGAATTTATAAAACAAAAATAATTAAATCCGTCGCTAAAGGCTTGAGTGACAGTTTCTGTTGCAATAGGTGTTCTTGAGGCTCAAGAACACTGACAGTCAGTGCTCAAGGGTACTCCTTTTGACCATCAATAATTCCTTGTGAAATGTGTTTCTGGTCGAGTTAATGATTAGATATTATAAGATGATGTAATGTATACTACATACCAAGCAACAAACATGATCAAAACATGCATCATATGCAAGATCTAAGCTCAAGAACAAGCTGCCAGAGCTATTCTTGACGTTTCAGGGCTGCACAGAAAACGAAGTCGTGGCCGGTCAACGGTTTTGATGACCTTAAATCTGTCAATAAGTTCATGTTAATTGTTTTCTACTCATCGGGCTATGTAGACAAACCATCATAGAACATATTCCAAGCCATGGTAGATGTCTAACACTAATTAATGAAACCGAGATAAGCTAGCAAACATGCTGTCAGTGCTGTTCTTCATTTCTGGGTTTACCCAGAAATGAAGAACAGATCGAGTGACCACTTTTAAGCTTCAACTACATGATTCTCGTGCAACATATTTGTGATATAAAAGTTCCAGGTTGTAGCCAATTGGTAGGTGAAGAGATCTATTACATTCAAACACCATAACAACAAACAAATATCTAAATCTATGCCAGTCAAACCATGTCAGAAGGCATGTTCTTGAATTTCTGGAATTTCTAGAAACAGATTCGTGAACGAGCAAGCTAGTTTGACCTTATACTATGCTCAATATAGTGATGATATAAGGGATCTAAAGGCATATATCCATAGTAAACATAACAAGCTACAACTTAGTTACCATAACAGAATCAAAACAACAACAAACGGACAGATCTAGTCGCTTGCAAAAGTTGGCAGGCCTTGTCTGGGCACAATCTGGGTTTTCCAGATTTTAGAAAGTCATGCTCGGTCAACTAGGTTTGACCAGCTATAACTTTTAACCTGTTCATGATATGGGCTAGATTCTAGTTTCAGATCAAAGATCTCCTGACAGAGTATACGTACAAACTTCCAAAACACAAAAACACATAACAGATCGAGATCTATGGGACCTGACATTCACTGTCAGACCCTTATTTTCAAAAATTTCCAGATTTGGAAAATCATCAAATTCGAGCCTCTAGATGTTATGAGTTTAACATCTAGCAACCCAGATCATTGATTAATACCCCCATACAACATATTTAACACAAAAAAATTACATCTAACATAAGATCAAAAGATTTTTGAATTTTTAGGGTTTGCACCTTTATGCTCAAATTCTGATTTCTATGCTCCTGATTTGTTAAGTGTGATCGTGGGGCTTGATTGGGGACTGATCTAGCAAGAAAATTTTAGAGGTTTGGTCTTGAGAGAGTATGGCTAGGTATAGGTGAATAATTTAGGCCAAAAATGAGCACATTCTCTCTCTTAAATCTAGCAAATCATGTATGCAATGTATGGCATGGTTGATCGTGTGATGTACCATAGATTGTAGGCTCATAGCTAGGTAGACTAGGTTGGCTAGAAGATTGGATAAGATTTCCCAACAATAATACACCAAATGGGATAAAAAGGGCATTTTAGTAATTATTTTTAATGTCAAGGGTATTCTTGTCCAATGTTATTGAATCTAGGGTTTAATCACTAGATTTTATATCTTAATGTTTCCCAAATAATTTCTAGGAATTGGACAATTAAAAATTAAAGTGTAATAAAATTTTAATTTAAAACATACTAATTAAATTAGGGTTTTTAATAGAAATTAGGGTTTTTAAATTAGGGTTCCTTAATACTATTAGGGTTCTCAAATCAACAATTAGGGTTTCCTAATTATCATTATAATTCACAAATATAATAATTAGGATTTCTAATTTTAGAAAATTAGGGTTTTCAAATTAATTAGGGTTTCTCCTAATTACGTATATTATATAATACACAGTAAAATTCATATAACGCAAGTACTACACCGTCTCGAACTGAAAACCGAGTTTAACAATTAGGGGTTTAATAACACGACATGAGGGTTATGACATAATTTACCATATTTGGTCTACCATTATCGCCTACTGGATACATAAAGACATATTTATATAATCGAAAAATCAAAATATAATTAATATTATATTATTATTCTCATTCCTTGATCAATACTCAAATTTAGGGTTTGGATTCCATATCCGGTTTATTTTTCATGTCCAACATTATTAATTAAATTAAATTAATTAACTTAACAATCGAACGAAAATTCATATAATAAAATAGTGATTATAATAATTCTAATAATCATTTAGTATATTATTTAAATAATATAAAAATCATATTTTCATAGAAAATAAATAATAAAGACATTTCTAGTATGAGATTAATTATCATAAGTATATACTTTATAATGATCAAAATTCTAAAATAAATTATTTGAAATTATTCATGTAATAAAGAAATTTTATTTATTACATATATACATACACGTTACTTGGCACATATTCCCATCTTTAAAATAATAATAAAAAAAATTATATGCAAAATTTCTTATTTATTTACATAGGAAATATTAGGTTATTACACGTGCATATTTGAATCCTCCACACGCGGGGAGACCAGTCATTATAATATTCGAACTGCATTGGATACGAATTAACAAAACTCATGATGTCTTTGTCAACCCACTGGAGATCCAGATACCGGCGACATCAAGAAGAAAGTCCTCCAAATGGAAGAGACCCTTCGTGCTATTAAAGGAATTGGAACACACGGGAGTGTTTCATATGCTGATCTTTGTATTTTTCCTGGTGTTCATTATCCAGAAAAGTTTAAAACTCCTGACTTCAAAAAATATGATGGGTTAGGATATCCTTAGACACATTTAAAGGTGTTTATTGGAGAACTGAGATCTTATGCAGAGGACGAAAAACTCAGAATGCAATTACTCCAAAAGAGTATAACTGGAGAAGCCCGTTCATGGTGCACAAGATTAGACAACTCCAAGATCCATAGCTGGGAAGAGCTAGCACATGCATTCCTCACTCAATACAGCTTTCAAACTCAAATGGCTCCTGATCGGTATCAAATTACCAAGATCAAGAAACAGTCCAACGAGTCTTTCAGAGAGTATGCTCAAAGGTGGAGACGCCTGGCTGCCCAAGTTAGTCCTTCCATGGCCGAATCAGAAATGGTCATGACTTTCATAGATATACAGGAAGCTCCTTTCTATGAAAGAGTTTTAGCCGACATCGGCAAGTCATTTTCTGAAATGGTCAAACATGGGGAGATGGCTGAGATGGGTTTGAAATCTGGAAAGATTCAAGACCTCGTCGCCCTCAAAGCTGTTGCTGATCATATCCAATTCGGAAATTATAGGAACAACCCTCGGAGGGTCTATAAAAAGAAAGAGGAAGATGTTTCCCTGATACTACAGGGTCAAAAAGGCAGTCGAAACATACATATTCAAAGGAGAAACTACACTCCCTTTCAATCATAGTCTGCGAACCCTCCAATACCAAAAGGTGGAGAAGTTAAACGCCTTCGAGTGTTCACACCCTTAGGGGTCACCCTCGAGAACATTCTCAATCTTCTAACAACACAGAAGAAAATCACGCATCTGCTTCCACGAGCCAGCTCTAATGGACGGGGTTTTAATGCTGCTCAGAAATGTGCTTATCATGCTGGGGCACCTGGACATGATACTCAAGATTGTTGGGCCTTGAAACATAAAATCCAAGACCTGATAGACAACGGTGAAATCATGGTTACCAAACCCGATCAGCCTCACGTTCAAGATAACCCTCTTCCTCAACACAAAGAAGAAGAGGTCAACATGATCAATTGGAGTAGTGGACAGAGTTCTAATTTCAGTTGTGAATCCTCCCAGACCCCGAAAGACGGTGATGACAAATGGGATTATGCCAAGTTCCAGTTCACAATGGAACGAAAAATGAAAGCTCTATGCAAACAAATTGAGCAGTTGGCAGAACTGGTTACTTATCAACATCAAGTGACACGTCAATTGATCAGCCAGGAGCATGCTAGTCTCCTACCTCTTGTCACAAACACTCCCTCATCACTTTCAGAAAATGAAGTACTGGAAGATAAAGTGATAAGGAGAGCTAATGCCAAAACCCGTCGGGATTTTGCCAACAAAAGGGAGTTCACCTATTAGGGCCAACCTATGGAGGAAATCCTTCAGATGCTAATCAATGAAGGAAGGATCAATTCCCTTCTACCACCAATTAACCCCCGTTAGGGACGGTACAATTCTGATGGAGTATGTCAATATCACTCCCAATCTCGCGGTCACATCACAGAAGAATGCTGGGCACTCTGCCACCTTATCCAAAATCTAATTGACAGTGGTATCCTGCACCTAGCAGACGATGATACGGTGTTACGTGCAAGTGAGAATGCAGGTCCTACTAAGTGGAAGAGTGTGGTAGCAGTCATATCCACTGAGACTGATGAGATTAATCAATCACTCATAATGCCAAGAATTTAACTCAAAGGAAGCAACAATCCTTTGAAGGTGGCCGCTCCTGAGCCAATCAGCTTGTCGTGCAGAGCAAAATATCCTATTGTTAGCTTACGCACAGTTCCGTGGAATTATGGAGAAGGTGAAGGATCCACCTCACATACAACTGCTGCAGTGTCGAAGGAAAATCTACTGTATCTTCCCCAACGAGTGATGAAGTCTACCATCAAATTAAAGGGGAAAATACCCACGGAGAAGATTGAAAGTTTCCTCCGCACTATGGGTCACAATGAAGCTAAGGTGGTTTTAAGCTTGAAGGAAGCTCCACAACAAATATCAATTTTGGACTTGGTCCTAACTTCTGATACTCACCGGAAGGTTTTGTTGAAGGTTTTGGAAGAAGCCTATCTACCGACGTCAGTTGATACGAAAAAATTTCAACATCTTGTTGATCACATTTTCAACAACAATGTGATATCCTTCACTGATGATGACATACCGCCCGAAGGGACCGGTCATTACAAACCGTTACACATAGCAGTCTTGTCCTTCAGATACATGCTAGTTGGATTTTTGATAGATGGAGGTTCGTCTCTGAATATCTTTCCATACGCTACCTTGGTGAAGATGAATATCAATCTCAATCGAATTTGAAGTAGTCATAATATCATCAAAGCTTTTGACGGAGCCCGCCAGAATTCGGTCGGAGTAATTGAGCTGCCAATCGAAATTGGTCCTCATACATTCTACGTATCTTTCCACGTACTCAAGATAGATTCGGGATACAACCTGCTCTTGGGACGACCATGAATTCATCTGGCCGGGGCAGTCCCCTCCACCCTTCATCAACAATTGAAATAAATTATCAACAATAGCCTGGTCACGGTCAACGCTGAGCCAGAATGTCCTCCACACAGGGACATGCCTTTCATCAATGCAAACTCCGATGTTGAACCGGCCAGCTTTCATGTCTTGGAAGTGAGTAATACCCAATACCATGCTATTGGAACGCCATTAACCGAGCCCAAGATTTCTGCAGAAGTCATGTCAGCTACTCAGGAAATGATGTCATTAGGAAATAAACTGGGACAAGGGTTGGGTAAAGATCACCAGGGTATCAAATACCCAATTCAGCTAACCAAGAAAACTAGAACAGCTGGGCTAGGCTATTCTTCCGGTTCTAGTCACAGGAATCCTCACAAGCATCCGCAGGTTCCTTCAGCTTCCACCATATGGCGTTCATCTTCGCCTTCAAGCTCGGAGTCCGCATAATCTCCTGTAAAGGTGCCAACCAATATAATGGCTATGTTATTTCCCAAGCCAAAATCGGTGGAGGAGAAAAAAGTTTTTGTTCCAGATCCCGCAGTGGAAGAAGAGGAACGAAGAATTAAACAGAACGTTATCCGAATAATGTCGGGCATGCGCATCATCGTTCATGATGAACATACAAACAGATACACCCCAGACGATGATTGCCTGGACATAATGGCCATCATTTGGGACAGGGAGGATGATGACAATCCCTCCATCATCATGCGGTCCACCTCGACTTTTCCTTACCAATTGGAACAAAGATTCCTTACATTGGTCGTTATAGGTAAATCAAAGTGTAAACTCTTTACGCCTGTAGATATAATAACTTCTTACTTTTCATGCACAAGATTAGCAGTTTATTTTGCCAGTATATGCTAACACTGTGTATGATCAACACATTTCATATATACTAAGTGAAAGCATATTTTGTTTTAGGACTCTGAGTTTAGATGTACCTGTACTTGCTGATACGGTGCCTCTTCTTCATAGAGATTGTACCTTTGATGTAGAAGCGAATTCCTCCTTGATGGAAATACAGGATGACACTGAGGTGCCTCCAGAAATTCAAGAATGGGTCAAAGACAAACCTAAACCCAACCTTGATCAAACCACTTCTTTCAATCTCGGAACCTTAGAAAGCCGTAAGTTAATCCAGATTGGTTCAGACCTTACCCCAAACTAGCGAAATGACATGGTTACGCTATTAACCCAATTCCAGGATGTGTTTGCATGGTCTCACGAAGACATGGTGGGTTTATCCACTGACATTGTCCTTCATCGCCTCCCCATTAAAGAGGGATTCAAGCTAGTCAAGCAGAAGCTCAGGCGATTGTAACCGGAGTGGAGTTTGAAGGTGAAAGAAGAAATTGTGAAACAATTTCAAGCCGATATCATCATGGTGTCTACATATCCTGAGTGGATATCCAGCATCGTTCCCGTACCTAAACCCGGAGGGAAGGTGCGCGTTTACGTGGATTACCGGGATTTGAACAAAGCTTGCTTAAAAGACAGCTTTCCCGTGTCATTTATCCACATTCTCATTGACAATACTGCTCAATATGACATGTATTCCTTCGCTGATTGCTTCGTGGGGTACCATCAGATCATGGTTGTTGAGGAAGATTGTGAGAAAACTACTTTCATCACTCCTTGGGGAACTTTTTGCTATAGACGGTTGTCATTCGGCCTCATCAATGCTGGATCTACCTACCAACGAGCTATGATTGCTCTTTTCCATGACTTAATGCACAAAGAGATTGAGATCTACGTAGATGACATCATTATCAAGTCCCAGAAGGAGGATGACCATCTAGACCATCTCATAAAGTTGTTCAACAGGTTGCGTAAGTACAACTTGAAGTTGAATCCAGCCAAATGCGCCTTTGGCGTCAAATTAGGCAAGTTGCTAGGGTTTCTAGTCAGCCACAAAGGGATTGAGCTGGATCCTGCCAAAATCAAGGCCATCACGAAAATGCCCATTCCTCAGACAAAAAAGGAAATATGGGAATTTTTGGGAAGAATTAACTTCATTAGCAGGTTTATCTCTCAACTCAAAGCAACCTATGAGCCAATCTTCAAGCTATTAAGGAAGAACTCTTCCATGGAATGGAATGATGAGTGCTAGAATGCCTTCTTCGCAATCAAGAAACAACTAGTCAAAGCTCTCATTTTGGTACCACCTAGGGATGATGTTCCCCTGTTCATGTACTCGTCTCAGAAGTGACAATGCCATGGGTCGATGTCGACGATGTAAGGATGATAGAGGCCAAGAACGTGCTATCTATTACCTCAACAAAAGATTCAGCAATAGTGAACATAAGTACACTCTGATCGAAAAGACGTGTTATGCTTTAGCATGGGCCTCCACAAGGTTACAACAATACCTCCATAGTTATACCACCCATCTCATATCCCGCGTGGATCCTCTCAAGTATGTATTTAACAAACCCGTGTTAAATTGTCGGCTGTCCAGATGGTAGTTGATCTTACAACAACATCGTATATTTAACTCAAAAGTCCATCAAAGGTCAAGGAATTGCGGATCAACTGGTCGTCGCACCTTTAGGGGATTTCAAACCCTTGGAACATACTTCCCCGATGAAGGAGTAATGACAGTTCAGCAACAACATTAGTACGATACACTTCAAACTTGGAGGATCTATTGTGATGGAGTCACATTAATATGGAAGGTCTTTGGAGCCAAGCGCTTCGTATCTCGACACGGGGAACAAAGTATCCGTCGTCCGTTAAATTGCAGTTTGTTAGCACCAACAATACACCTGAGTATGAAGGTTGTCTCATGGGGCTCAAACTTGCCCGTTCAATGGGTATCAGGCGGTTAACTGTCCTTGGCGATTCAGAGTTGGTAATCAGACAATCTACCGGAATCTATCAAACCAAGGAACTACATTTGCTGCCCTACCATCGGTAGGTTTTAAAGATGACTTTGGAGTTCGAAGAAATCTCCTTTCTACACATTCCTCGTAATAGGAATGACTTTGCAGACGCGTTAGCAGCTTTGGCATCCTTAATTCGCATATCAGATAAGGAACATTTGCCAAGCGTCACAATTTCCCTACACAAGGCCCCAACCTATAGGAATTACGTTGGAGAAGTATCGGAGGAGCTACCTCCCATCCATCATCCTTGGTATCAACATATCAAGGAATATCTATGAGATGGATCTACACCCACTGAGGCGAGCCTAACTGAGAAAAGGAGGATCCACCGTTTTGCAATGAAATTCTACCTGAGTAGAGATGCGCTCTACAAAAGAGATGCAGGACTAGGTCTCCTCAGATGTTTAGACAAAGATCAAGCCCAACGGCTTATAGATGAAATCCATGGTGGAGTCTATGGCCCCCACATGAGTTGATCCCTCCTTGTCAAGAAAATCCTCAGAACAGGACATTATTGGCTATCTCTCAAAGCTGATTGCAATGACCGCGTCAAAAGATGCTATCAGTGCCAGATTCATGGGAATGCTATACACGCTCCTCCATGGGAACTCCACAGTATGAGTTCTCCTTGGGCCTTCCCAATGTGGGTAATGGACGTTATCGGGCCCATCGAGCCTAAAGCCAGTAATGGACATCGATTTATCTTCACTATGATCGACTACTTCACCAAGTGGGTAGATGCAGCCTCCTTCCCCAGGGTTACCAAAGAAGTCATCCTGGCTTTTATCACAAACAATGTCGTTTGTCGATATGGACAACCAGAGGTGATTGTGTCAGACAATGCTAAGAACGTGAACAACAAAATGATGGAGGAATTATACAGCAAATTCCATATCAAACATCTCAACTCCGTCATCTATCGTCCGAAGATGAATGGTGCCATTGAAGCGGCTAACAAAAACATCAAGAAGATATTGCAAAAGATGTCTGCCAACCACAAAGACTGGCCTGACCTATTGCCTCTTGCTCTGTTAGCCTACAGAACCTTGATGCGCACTTCCACTGGGGCAAAACCCTTCGCATTAACCTATGGGATGGAAGCAGTGCTCCCCATAGAAGTTGAAATGGAATCCCTCAGAGTGTTGATAGACGCTCAGCTGGATGAAGACCAATGGGTACAAGACAGGTATCACCAATTAAAGGCGAACCGCGGCTATCTTTCATGGTTAGTTATATTAGCAAAGGATCGCCAGATCCTACAACAAAAAAGTCCAGTTACGGCAGTTTAAACGACATGACTTGGTTTTGAAAAAGATCCTTGACAACCAATATCGATCTAAGGGAAAATTCGCTCCTAACTGGAAAGGCCCGTTTATTGTCAAAGAGGTATTGACAAGAGGCGGTCTCAGATTGCAAGAAATGGATGACGATGAATTTCCACAACTCATTAACTCAGACGCCGTGAAGTGGTACTATGTCTGAAGTTACCATCAAGCAAACATCCGGGTGTTGAATCGTCAGATCACCAGTGTAAGACCCCAACTTATTATTAATGAAATTTAGTTTTCTCTATTTATTATTTTGAAATAGTAAGGGTTGATTTGATTAATGTGGATAGTTAGGGGTAAGATACGCAAATATTTCAAAATAAGCAAGTGGTTATAAAATATTCATTGTTGTTTGGGAATATTCGTTTGGTCGTGGAATATTCAGATCGCTTGGGAATATTCGCAACGACTCAAGACAAACCATGTGTGGGCCCCATAACGGAAAGCGATTGGATGAAGAAAACGACAATTATAAGTTGTTTAAAAATAACGGCAGTAGTTGTTACCAAGTAATATCGTTAAAATACTCTGTGGTTAAAACACAAGAGTTATTACCAGATTGCACCAATTATTGATTCTTACGTAAGAAGGCACTACTCAATAATGGTTACAATAATTACCGCTCAAAGATTTTATCGAGTTAATAATTGTCCGCGCGTTGATATTTTATATTGTCGTTGTTTCAATAATTGTCATTACACAAGATTTTTCATTATCGAAGCAATAATTCATATTATCCGAATAATATTATTAGATAACATTATTGGCAATGTCTAGAAAGTTCGTCTAAGGAGAGGTTTGGTCACCTAATCATACGCCAAGAAGAAGAAATTCTTATTGAAAGCCCCTCTTTTCGGGAACCGCCTCGGTTGTCAATATTGTGATTCTCGTAATATTATTTGTGAATAATTAATTATTGATTCATATGATGAGGAAAATATTGATTTTATGTGGATATAGATGGAGAAAATTTTTAATGTGACAATTGTTGAAAACTCAAATTTTATCTTTTTCGATAAAATAATTATTTAAATATATTATTATATTTTAATAATATAATAATGGTGATATTTTTACAACGTAATGCGGGATATATGAGTATACGAGGAGGAAGAGTATTTTTGTTGCAATAAATGTTTAAAACATGTTAAACATGTTGGTGGACCCCATTTATTGACCGAAACTTGATTATAGCCTTTATAAAATCGACCGCTTGTGGATTTCGATCAATTTCTATTTGGAATTTGGAAAACTTTCTTCCGCAAAGTTGTAGAGAATTGAATTTCCTATAAAAACACGCGAGATTCGAATTTTCTGATGAAAGGGCTATTTATTATGAATTATTGAAGTTCAAAATTCGAATAATTGATTTTTGAGTTTAAAATATATTTTTTGTAAGAAAAACGTTTTTTGTTGTAATTGAGTGGCTCACATGTGTTATAAATGATCTGAAATCAGATTTCTAAGGTGGGCTTGAATATTTTTAAGAAATATTATTATTTTATTAAATTTTTCTTTGGTGTTCTAAAGATTTTCCTATAAATAGGTGCTTAGGTTAGAATTGAAAATCACACCGTAAACTCAAGTTTTCTCTATATATTATCGAGTTTATTCTTGTGAGTATTTTGAGTATACTTTGAGTATTGTTAGACGGTGCAAGTTCCCTTCAAAGACTATACCCTAGATTTCAAATTTAGAAGTCTTCGATCTTTCGAGGTAAGGGATGTTATTTTCTTCTCAAATGATATTATTTTTTCAATATCATTATGCTGAAAAATTGGTTGGAACTTTTTATCAAATTTGGAACTTTTCCATGTCGGGGTTACTATTCATGAGTTACTATTCACGAGTTACTATTCATGAGTTACAATTCATGAGTTACTATTCACGAGTACTATTCATGAAGCGTGAAGATGTTTTTTGTGGAATTTCTATCTTTTGTGTTTCAAGTTACTATTCACGATATCAAGACTATTCACGATACTCAAGACTATTCAATCGAAAAATAAAATTTCTTCTTTTTGTCCAAAATATCTATTCGGATACTAGCTCGATTGTATCCATATTTTGATCATTCTTGAATTTTACACCACCGCGATTATTTTTGAGGTATTTTGGACGTGAATAAAACAAAGTACTTAATCCTTAATCCTTAATCCTTGTCATTTTGTTTCACCGGATTCGTTTCTTTAAAAATATTTTCATCATCTTCTACCTTAAATGATGATATTATGGAATATCTTTGGCTCAGTAGCAAAGATGAATGATTTTCAAGAATATCTTTCGCCCGAGCAAAGATGAACAGTGTTTAGATGAACATGACCAACTCGATGAATATCTTTGGCTCAGAGTGAAAAGATGAATATTTGATTCCAGATGTATATTGATTGATGTTTGTGGATAAAAGATAGACGATGAACTTTTAAATTCATACATAGAAGATAGTAGTTTGCATTCTCTACTTAACTCTTCTAATGAATTATTATTTCACCATGAATATTGATTTAAAATTTGTTGTCTATTATATTCTATTAGATTTTTCCCTGTTGAAGACTAACGGTAATTTGTTGTATATTATCTTAGTCATAATATTCTTTATCGGGCTAGTTGAGCTCACCCTTTTCCTTTTTGTTCCATTTTTCTTCTCGTGAGGCGAGAATATATAGATAGTATTTAGCTCTGGGGTATGGAATGAAGGTTTTAGAAAGGATTGTTTAGTAGTCCTCACCATTTTGTAAAATAATGTATCAATAAATGTGATGAGGATTTATTTGAGTATAGATATTGTCTGTAAGATAATATTTGTATTCAAACTCACGCTTTACTTGTTGTAATAATAAAGTTGTAGTTGTTTCGCACTCATGTATTGACAACTCGTAATGGGTGATGTATACCTATTTTGGGGCGCCACAGTTGGTATCGTAGCTTAGGATATGATCTCTGGCGGAGATGGGGAATAGAACTCAGAGGGTAGAGACGAGTAAATCCTTCGCTAGTGTGTCCTACCTAAGCTTATTTTTTTTAGTTGGTCAAGATATAAGGATATTATGTGATATATTGATTTCCTTAATTAACCCTTATTTTATGATGAGATTTGAGAATGTCAATCGAGAATATTAACAATGGAAATGAGACCGTGGAGACGCTCAGACTCACCAACGAGGAGAACATGCAACAGTCGGCAATGTTCCTCCCGAACAACAACACCACCGAAAGCGATGATGAACGAGGGATGTTTAGAAGCTTTTTTGCGCTCATGCAAAATCGCACGAGGGAGACTCGTGTTCAAAATACGTGAGGAAATGATAGCAATTCACGGGTTGTCATGCCCAAGCAGCTCAAAAAGTTGGGACCACCGTAATTTAAGGGAAAGCCAGATCCGATCATTGCAGTAAACATGGGTCAAGCAAATTACCAAGATATTCGATGTCTTGGGATGCTGTAAGAACAGAAGGTTCCATTCGCCACCTTTATGTTCCGTGGCGAAAGGCGTATCATCGGGTGGGAGTCTCGTGAAGCGCACTCCATCCAAACCGCACTCAAAGATGTCTTGGGAGACTTTTCAGAATTATTTAATGACAAATACTTTCCGAAAGTGTTCGCTATATGAAGGAAGTGGAGTTCATCGATTGGAACAAAACAACATGATTTGTCTCAAAGACGAGGCAAAGTTTGCAGAGTTATCCGTGTTTGCACCTCATTTGGTGGAGAATGAGGAACGATGACGCGGATGTTTTCGAGAGGTTTGAAACCCTAAGATACGACAATATCTCATTTCTCATAAATTTTCTCTCTATTCAGAGATGTTGTTAATAGGGCTCAATTATTAGAGCGAGATAATGAGTACGGTCAACCGAGGGACCACAACCGTGGATCGCACTGTAGATAGCAGTCAATGTAATAATGATAACCAAACGGAGAAAGAAACAGACGGACAAAATGGTAACCACTCTGGTGGTAATCATGGCCATGAAAATAGAAGAAGCGAGTCGAGGAGATTTTAAAAGAGGAGATTTAACAACGATTATGTGAAGACGACAAAGGTACTCGCAAAGAATCGGTTCTGGTGGAGGAGAACGACCACCGGCCATATGCTACAAATGCGAAAAGAGGGACATATCACCAAACCGCCCACAACAGCTCAAGGTATGCTATAATTGTGGAAAGGAAGGACATATCGCCGAGATTGTACAAGAGAATAAACCTAGTTCAATGCCGGGGACGGTGACTCAAAAGATCGTCCCGTAAAAGTCAAAGTCAACGATTCCGGAAGAAGAGCGTTTGTTATGATTGGTCAAAATGCGAGGAACCCAAACGAGGTGATCACGGGTAAGCTATTTATAAATTCTGCTAAGTTTATACCTTACTTGATATCGGTGCTACCCATTCATTTATCTCTCCCGCATGTGCTCAACGCTTAAACTTGACCGGAGAAATTAGACTTTGACCTATCTCGTGGAAACTCCGTTAGGAGAAACTTTCATCACATCCACTCGCTTATAAATCTTGTTTGATTCAAGTTGGCACCATTACCTTACCCATTGACCTTATCTCTTTAAAGATACTTGCTTTTGATGTGATTTTAGGGATTGATGGTTAACTACTCATCATGCCAAAATTGATTATTTTCGTAAGGTTGTTAGTTTTCATATTCCTAACCAACCCCGTCAGGTATTTAATTCAAGCAACTAAACCATTAAAATCAATCATCGTCATATCTAATCATAAAGCTATTCGCTTATTGAAAAACGGATGTCAAGCTTTCTTAGCCCATGTTATGGATTTGAATAAAGACACGCCAAATTTGAATAATATTCCCCGTTGTTATCGACTTTCCCGACGTATTTTCAAGAACTTCCTGGCCTACCCCGTAACGTGAAGTTCAATTCTTTATTGATCTTGAACCCGGTATAAAGCCCATTTCTAAAACCCCATATCGAATGGCTCCTATTGAACTTCGTGGAGTTAAAGGTCCAACTATAAGAATTGTTGGACATCGGTTTCATTCTGGTCAAGTACATCTCCTTGGGGTGCTCCTGCTTTTATTTGTAAAGAAGAAAGACGGGAGTATGCGACTTTTGTATCGACTATCGGGAATGAACCATGTCACCATCAAGAATAGGTATCCTCTACCTCGTATTGATGACTTGTTTGACCAATTGCAAGGCACAATTCTTTTCAAAAATCGATCTTCGCTTCGGATATCATCACCAAGATTAGAATCGAGGATATTCCAAAGACCGCCTTCGTAACTTGGTATGGGCATTATGAATTCTTAGTCATGTCTTCTGACTAACTAATGCTCCTCATGGCTTTCATGGATATGATGAACCAAAGTATTCAAGGAATATTTGGATCGATTCGTTGTTGTCTTTATTGATGACATCCTTATATATTCCAAAAGTCGTGAAGATCATGAGCACCATTTGAAGTTGGTACTCCAAAGGCTTCGTGAAAACAAACTATATGCCAAATTGAAGAAATGGGAGTTTTGGCTTGAGGAAGTAGCATTTCTTGGGCACGTGGTGTCGAAACATGGAGTATCCGTTAATCCCACAAGATTGAAGCAATACAAAGTTGGGAGCAACCAAGAAGTCGGTGGACCAAGCACGTAGCTTTTGGGCTTAATTGGTTATTATCGAAGATTCGTGGAAGGTTTTCTCTAATCGCTACTCCATTAACTCAATTTAACTCGAAAGGATACGAAATTGTATGGAGCGAAGAATGCGAGAAGAGTTTCCAAGAGCTTTAGAGGAGACTTATTTTAAGACTCGTTTCTAACAATACCATCTGGTTTGGATGGATTTTTTATCTACGCCGATGCTTCGTAAAGGGTTAGGATGTGTTCTCATGCAACGTGGGAAAGTCATAACCTATGCCTCGCGACAACTTAAAGAGTATGAGAGGAATTATCCTACTCATGATCTAGAGTCAGCGGCAATGTTGCTGCGCTTAAAGATATGGAGGCACTATCTATATGGGAGAAAGTGGAGATATATTCGCACCATAAAAGCCTTAAATATTTCTTCACTCAAAAAGAACTCAACATGCGACAAATGACGCTGGCTCGAGCTATTAAAAGACTACGACCACACTATTCAATACCATCCCGAAAAGCGAACGTGGTAGCGGACGCGTTGAGTAGAAGATCATATGCAGGAACGAAAAGCGATGATGTCAAGTATACTGGATAGAGCCAACTTTAATAGAAAAAGTTAAGGTTGCTCAAGCCACCAATCCCGAAATGATGCGTATGTAGAAGAAAGTACAAGAAGGAGCTATTCCTAAGCTTAGAATTGATGAAGAAGGAATACTTGAGTCCACTCTAGACTTTGTGTTCCTAACGACTCGATTTGAAGTACAAGATTATGATGGAGGCACACAATACACCATTTGCAATTCATCTTGGAAGTACTAAAATGTATCGTGATCTTCTACATACATTTTGGTGGAATAATATGTAGAGAGAGATTGCAAAGTTTATCTCAATGTGTTTAACTTGTCAACGTAAAGGTGAGCATCCGGTACCTAAGGGTCCGTTGCAACCACTTGAGATTCGAAATGGAAGTGGGAACACATTACCATGGATTTCGTTACTGGGTCTTCCTACGGTTTCTCAAGGCATCAATGCTATTTGGATTATTGTTGATAGATTAACCAAGTCCGCTCATTTCTTGCCGACACGGAGACTTATTCCTTGAACGCCTTGCTAGTATGTACGTGAATGAGATTGTGAGGTTGCATGGCATGCCAAGATCCATAGTTTCGGATCGTGACCCAAGATTCACTTCAAGATTTTGGGTTAGCTTGCAAAAAGCTATGGGCACGGATTTGCGATTTAGTTAAGGCATACCCTCCCAAAATGATTTTGACAATCGAAAAAGGACTATTCAAACTCTTGAAGATCTATTAAGACTCGTGGTCCTAGACTTCAAGGGTAGTTGGGATAAGTATTTACCATGGTGGAATTCTCCTACAACAACAGCTTATCGTGCAAGTATAGGTGTAGTTCCATTCAAGCATTATATGGACGAAAATGTCGCTCTCCAATATGTTGGGATGAGGTGGGTGAAGCAACATTGTTGGGACCCGAGTTAGAATGTATGACTCACCGAAAAGATTCAAATGATTCGACAACGATAAACCAAGCACAAGATCGACAAAAGAGTTATGCGGATCTTCATCGAAAGGACGTGGAATTTAGTGTGGGGATCATGTATTATCATGAAGTTGCTTCCATGGAAGGGAGTTACAAGATTTGGGAAGAGAGGAAAGCTCAATCCACGATTTATTGGTCTATTTCAAATTCTTGACCGAGTAGGAAATGTAGCCTATAGACTCGCTAGTTACCTCGAGTATGTCTCGTGTTCATAATGTGTTTCACATATCCGCATTTCAGTAAATATGTGAAAGACCCGAACCACGTTATAGAAAGTTAGAACCCGGACGAAATAGCCAAGACTTAACGTATGAGGAGGTAAATTGTTAAGATCTTGGATAGGAAGGAGCATGTCCTACGCCAAGCAAAGGTCATACCACAAGTTAAAGTTTCGTAGAGGAATCATGCTATAGAGGAAATGACCGGGAATTGGAAACGGAAATGAAAGCGAGGTATCCTCACCTTTTCAAACACTGTGTATCGTATGTCAATTTCGAGGACTTAAATTTTATAAGGAGGGAGGTTGTAAGACCCCAACTTATTATTAATGAAATTTAGTTTTCTATTTATTATTTTGAAATAGTAAGGGTTGATTTGATTAATGTGGATAGTTAGGGTAAGATACTTAAATATTTCAAAATAAGCAAGTGGTTATAAAATATTCATTGTCATTTGGGAATATTCGTTTGGTCGTGGAATATTCAGCATCGTCGGGAATATTCGTACGACTGCCAAGTAGCATGTGTGGGCCCTATAACTGAAAAAGCGATTGGATGAAGAAAACGACAAATATAAGTTGTTTAAAAATAACTGCAGTAGTTGTTACCAATTAATCATCGTTAAAATACTCTGTGGTTAAAACACAAGTAGCATTACCAGATTGCACCAATTATTGATTCTTACGTAAGAAGGCACTACTCAATAATGGTTACAATAATTATCGCTCAAAGATTTTATCGAGTTAATAATTGTCTTTGCGTTGATATTTTATATTGTTGTTGTTTCAATAATTGTCATTACACAAGATTTTTCATTATCGGGCTAATAATTCATATTATCCGAATAATATTATTAGATAACATTATTGGCAATGTCTAGAAAGTTCGCCTAAGGAGAGGTTTGGTCACCTAATTGCTACCAAGAAGAAGAAATTCTTATTGGAAAGCCCCTCTTTCCTGAGAACCACTCGGTGTCAATATTGTGGATTACGTAATATTATTTGTGAATAATTAATTATTGATTCATATGATGAGGAAAATATTGATTTTATGTGGATATAGATGGAGAAAATTTTTAATGTGACAATTGTTGAAAAGTGAAATTTTATCTTTTCTCGATAAAATAATTATTTAAATATATTATTATATTTTAATAATATAATAATGGTGATATTTTTACAACGTAATGTGGGATATATGAGTATACGAGGAGGAAGAGTATTTTGTTGCAATAAATGTTTAAAACATGTTAAACATGTTGGTGGACCCCATTTATCGAATCGAAATTTGATTATAGCTTTATAAAATTGCCCGCTTGTGGATTTCGGCCAATTTCTATTTGGAATTTGGAAAACTTTCTTCTCGCAAAGTTGTAGAGAATTGAATTTCCTATAAAACAAGCGAGATTTGAATTTTCTCGATGAAAGGGCTATTTATTATGAATTATTGAAGTTCAAATTTTAATAATTGATTTTGGAGTTTAAAATATTTTTTTTATAAGAAAAACGTTTTTGTTGTAATTGAGTGGCTCACATGTGTTATAAATGATCTGAAATCAGATTTCTAAGGTGGGCTTGAATATTTTTAAGAAATATTATTATTTTATTAAATTTTTCGCTTTGGTGTTCTAAAGCATTTTTCTATAAATAGGTGCTTAGGTTAGAATTGAAAATCACACCGTAAACCCAAGTTTTTTCTCTATATATTATCGAGCGTATTCTTGTGAGTATTTTGAGTATACTTTGAGTATTGTTAGGCAAGCAAGTTCCTTCAAAGACTATACCCGTATTTCAAATTTAGAAGTACCGATCTTTCGAGGTAGGGGATGTTATTTTCTTCTCAAATGATATTATTTCTTCAATATCATTATGCTGAAATATTGGTTGGAACTTTTTATCAAATTTGGAACTTTTCCATGTCGGGGTTACTATTCATGAGTTACTATTCACGAAGTTACTATTCATGAGTTACTATTCACGAGTACTATTCATGAAGCGTGAAGATGTTTTTTGTGGAATTTCTATCTTTTGGTGTTCAAGTTACTATTCACGATACTCAAGACTATTCACGATACTGACACTATTCATAGAAAAATAAAATTTCTTCTTTTGTCCAAAATATCTATTCGGATACTAGCTCGATTGTATCCATGTTTTGATCATTCTTGAATTTTACACCATCGCGATTATTTTTGAGGTATTTTTGGACGTGAATAAAACAAAGTACTAATCCTTAATCCTTAATCCTTGTCATTTTGTTTCATCGGATTCGTTTTTTAAAAATATTTTTCATCATCTTTAGTCTTAAATGATGATATTATGGAATATATTGGCTTCAGAAGCAAAGATGAATGATTTCAAGAATATATCTTTGGCCCGTAGTGCATACACTACAACAAAAAGCTTATCGTGATCGATTATCGGCCGAATCGATTTCGGTCAGCAGATAATATCTCGCGATCGCATGCGGTCGCCGATAATCGTCAGATAAAATCTGGGTCATTGGGATGCACATCGTGACCACTATTAGCTGATCGCTATATCTCATGATCGCCATGAAATAATCGAAATGAGAAATACTTATCCGAAATCGAGTCAAACATGGTCCAGGCCAAAGATGACGTGGTCCACGTGTCGTCGACCATTATCGATGATCGCGTCCGGTCAGCCGATTGCATGCCGTCATAATAATAACGTTTCAACGACCGTGACGCGGTCGCCGATATAAAAAACATTACAATGTTTTTTTTTGTTTTGCATTTTAAATCCCAAAAAACCGTGCACTGCTTTCACCCGCTTTATCCCAACACACATACACACCAAGATAAACAACATACAAAACAATATAAACATCCATCGTCCACCAACACATACACCAAACTAGTATATAAACCTTTAAAACCAATATGATTTGAATAAATATAATAACATTTCAAAACTTGTTTAAGTAACATATATACAAACATCCAAATAATGAATATACAAGTACAAGGTTATGTCAAGCGTCATCCCTCCTCGATCATGCACCCTCAGAATTAACAAAATAATAAAACAAGTTACAAATATAATAAATATGTTGATCTTTGGTATATATTACGACAATACATACAACAAATTGATTTTATACCTCGCCGCCATCCTCATGTTGTCCTGCTGCCGCCGCCATCGCTTGCCAAATTTAACTCCTCGGGATCAAGAGCCCCTGTGCCCGCCCAAAGTATCTTCGTAAGATTTCGATCTTGACATATAGCTCTCACACAATCGGTAGGAGTATGAACAATTGGATGACTCACGATCATGAAGACTGGGTAGCAGTCGCTCGAGCCATGAAGGATGAGCGTCGCCGTTGTCCTTGACCTTTAATGTAGTTCTTCTTCACAATGACGCCTCTCCCATAACTCTTGATCAATAGGCGGACGTGGAGTGCCTTCAGGATAGCGCTCATTCAATAAACGTTTATAAGTATCATGTCATCATGTTAACACTTAAATAGTTAAAAATAATATTTTGTAAGTATTAATAAACAAGATCAGGTTGTTAAAACTTATTACCGCTATCTGGATAGCCTCAAAGTGCACCATCACGGTGGTACGCACACATCCAAACCAATGGATAGGCCGACTTTGAGACCGAGACTCCTATACACAAACAAAGACAATATTACTAAGTAAAATGGGATATTTTCTACAATTCATGATTGTAAACATATTAAAACTTGTAAATACGCATTCGGCAAAGGATATGTCAGAATCGTGAAATACCGCCGCCCTTGTATGTTTCTTTTAGCCTTTTCGCCTTACCGGATACACCGAGAGGCTGTTGGTGGCGGTCTCTTCGTCTTTTTCACCCACTCTCGGCTCTCCATTGGGCACACATCTCAAAGCCCATATGGATTGGGTGCACCACTGTGGCTATGCTCAGTGCATATAATCCTCTCCCCGGCCGGATGGTCGATCTCGGCATTGTGAATGGCTTTTTTGTCGTTCTTTATTCAAGTTTGTCGGCATGCTTCACTTTTAACTCACATCGTGACAATCTATACCATGTTATAAACATTAACATATTAGAATAAATTTTAACTTAAAAGATAAAATATCAAGTTTACATGTGTACCTCACAAATTAAATCAATCTCCTCACAATTGAGAAGAATGTAAGTAAGTATGCGGCATGTAATTCTTGCTCGAGAGGAATATGCGCCTCCTTTTCCATAAGCGCCCGAGGGACCAAATACTGAGAGCCACCATTTAGTTCAACATTTCCATCATCAT
Source organism: Panax quinquefolius (assembly GCA_020205615.1). Lineage (NCBI taxonomy): Eukaryota > Viridiplantae > Streptophyta > Magnoliopsida > Apiales > Araliaceae > Panax > Panax quinquefolius. The sequence goes on from JAINUW010000279.1 coordinate 163,451, forward strand.
GTCTCGATACTCGATTGGCCTTTTGTCAAGACTTCATCCAGGAAAATAGTCCGAGACAAACGTAGATATCTCATCAAAGCTGTATGCCTCGCATATCGACCCCCTCGACATAAGCTCTATTCTTCACCTTCCTCTTAAGGTTTCCCATCACCCTCTCGAAAGGGTACATCCATCTATATTGAAACTGGACCCCAACACGAGCTTCATAGGGAAGATGGATTTGCAAATGCTCCATGGAGTCAAAAAAAAACCAGTGGGAATATTTTTTCCGGCTTACACGTGATCTCTATGATGTTCTTCTCAAGTACAAACATGTCCTTCTCATTCAATGATTTTGAACACAAGTCTTTGAAGAAACGACTAAGATCCGCCAAAGCATCCCATATTGGTTTATCAAGCAGATCCCGAAATGCTATAGTATGAGTCTCTCCATGAACACATGATACCATGACTCTTCATCCCTTGCAATTTCCCACCCGTAATACACCTTGCAATGTTTGGACGATATCCATCCGGGTAGTTTCAGAGACTTAACCCATGTGCACACATCTTCAACTTTCTTTTTGGACAATGTGTACCTTCAGATGCGGTTTGACAATCTTACCATTAGGAGATTCATAAAGTTCTAATCCAGACGCTTATAAATATCTTTCATGTCCAAACGCGTGCCTTATCGTTATCTTTTGTCTTCCCCGTAATATTCATCACGATTGTTAAACACATTGTCAAACACATTCTTCTCAATATGCATCACATCTAGATTATGATTTAATCAAATTTGTAGACCAATAAGGCAATTCCCAAAAGATGCTTCTCCGAACCCAAGCCATTATGAGATTCACCAAACCCATTGATTATGTTTGTCGATCAACCTTACCAAATGGGATAACCGCAATCTCATCACACGATCTCGCATCTCCGTTCCCGACAATCATGGTAAGGTATATCATTATCTACTTTCCCTTTCTCAAGTGTTCTCTATTTTTTCTAAACGGGTGATCTACCAGAAGAACCGACGATGACAAATCAAACCAACAAGGCTTTCGACCTTTTGATAGATTAAACGACTTTGTATGCTCCATACAATACGGACAAGCCAACTTCCCGTAGGTACTCCATCCAAACTAACATACCATAAGTCGGGAAGTCACTTATAGTCCACATAATCACGCCGCCTAAGGTTGAAATTTGTTTTCGTTGCAACATCCCAAAAATCAGACTCCATCCTCCCACAATACCTTTTAACTCGCTCTATAAGAGGTCTCAAGTAAACATCTAAGTTCTTTCCAGGACTCTTAGGACCGTGAATCACGAGTGAAAGAAATAAGTATGGTCGTTTCATACACATCCAAGGAGGCAAGTTGACGGAGTAACAATCACAAAGCCAACATAAGTGCGGAGCAATTTGAGTGGCCAAACAGATTGAAACCATCGGTGGACAATCCAAGCCTCACATTTCTAGGTTCCAATGCAAATTTGTGGATGTGCTAAGTTGAAATCCTTCCAAGCCCCGCCCATCTCATGGATGATTTAGTTCTCCATCTTTAATGGAGATTTCGCATGCCAACTCATATGTTCAAATTTGATCTTGAAGACATGTACAATCTTTTTAGTCGATGTGTTATTGGAAAATACCTTAGAATCTTAAGCGGTATACTTGATTTTTTTGTAGTCACACCCTCTTTATTAGGCCTAAACCGATCATGACCGCAAAACGCACCTTATCATCTTGTCATTTTCCTTATAAAACAACATGCATCGTTGGGACATGCATCGATCTTTTGGTATCCAAGACCCAACTTCTTCACCATTTTCTTACAAAAGTAATAGTTACTGTGTAATTTCTCACCGTCAGCAACATACTCTTAATTGCCTTCAAGAGCGACTCAAAACACTCATGGCTCATGTTGTGATCACCTTGATGTTAAGTAATGTCGCCACTCGCAGATAATGTAGTGTGTTTGGTGCAACCATGCCACAATGGCTTGCTACCCTCATCTAACAACTTAAAGAAGTCTTTGGCATCGTAATTCATAGGTTGCTCTCTCGCCTTGCTCCCAATCAAAATCGCCCTACAATATCATGGACCATTTCATTCATACGATGAGTACTCTCGCCTAATTGTGTACTTGTGTGATGCCACCATCTCTTCTCCGCCCATGTGCCCACCAAAGATTCTTCGTAATTTCTCATGAACCCGTAAACAAGTAAATGATAGTTTACCATGTCTCTCATCCATATAATTTACATTTTACACTTTAAACATGGACATCGATTCTGCGACTTACCATTCATACATTCGGGTGACTATACGATACTCCAAAAACACTTGGCAAACCAAATTCTAAATTCAATCTGTAGCACCTATTCGGGTACTTGACTTTCGTCAGTAATCCAACTACTATTCGAATAGAGGTCCATGATTCCACAAGACTATACTACGAGATAACATTATAAATGTTAACATATGACTTGAGCATACTTATAACCATATAACTTGAGCATACTTGTAAGCATGCATATGATTAACATTTAAGCATACTTCTAAGCATATGACTTAAGCATACTTGTAACTATATGACTTGAGCATACTTGTAAGCATATGATTAACAACCAAGCTTGGCTTTGCCCTCATGAGGCTTGGCTAAGCTTGGCAGTGAGCCTCGTCGTGGCCTCATGCCCCAAGCCCAACCCATCCGCTCTAACATCCCCTTAATAGGCTCTAGTGGATCACCAATAGGCTCGTTAATAGTATAAATGTTCGCAAATAACCCGACCAATAAAAAAAATTTTGCCAGAGTCTCCCCTCGTAATATGGATTAACCACACGCATTTACTTGGCATGTATATAAGGTCATTTCTAGGAACACAAGACATAAACCAACAAATTCCATATGAGATACCAACAATCGTGAGGATCAAACTTGTAAACTTTGAAACCCAATCATTTTTCGTGGGAGCAATTATTCACGCTTTTGATTCACATTATGATGTCAATGTCAAGTTCTCTCTACCTCAAATGATTTTTTCACAATGACCAATATAATTGGTTAAACTACAAACATAAACATGGGATTCATTTAGTCTATATCATGTGCATGACTTCCTATAATAACCAAAATCGTTATTACCTCTATTGCACAAAAAGAATCCCAAAATATAAATTTTATACTAACTACAATCTAATACATTCATCCAATTACCCAAATCAATTTACCCAAAATATAAATTTTATACTAACTCCATCCTATCACTAATCAAGTTACCCAAACCCGACATAAATTAACAAAATCAAATTACCCGAAGGCATCGCAGATTACCCAAATAAATTTTACTCTAATCAAAACTTATAAACCAATCATAATCATATTACCCAAAATATATAATTTAAGCATGATAGCCATATTCATTCATTCAACTCTTTGCAATAAATTAACTCTTAAAACACAAATTAAGTAGCAAACATACCGATTTGGAGAAGAACGAACAAAATAACAAACAACAAAAAAAATTAATGAAGAAGAACTTAAAAAGTAGCTCTTACCTCTACAATTAGTCTCTAATTTGAAGAAGAATGAACGAAAACCGCTTCTCCTTCTTCTCTTCTCCCCCTTTCTCCCTCTTCTCTATTTTTTTTCTCTTCCGTGTTTCGTGGTCGAGTTTAACCTGTTATCAATTCATTTAGTTTGATCAATGATCATATCTCGCGATCGCACGCGGTCGCCGACTTTTTAATGACATGGACTTATCAAATGATCGTATGCGGTCGGCCGATTGCAAGTGGTCGACAAAAATTGGCGCCAACATTTCCAAACCAAAATTTTGGAGGCAAATTTATTATTTAGCGATCGATCAATGACCCGGATGCGGTTATGCGGATAAAGAATTAGCGACTAGATTACGCTTTGGTCATGCAGATGATTGGTCATTGTGATTAATATTATGACCGATGGTGCGATGGTGCGTCGCCGACATCGCATGGTCACGATAGACCTTTTTCTTGTAGTGATAGATGAACAGTGTTTAGATGAACATGACCGGTGATGAATATCTTTGGCTCAGTAGTGAAAAGATGAATATTTGATTCCGGATGTATATTGATTGATGTTACGAGGGATAAAAGATAGACGATGAACTTTTAAATTCATACATAGAAGATAGTAGTTTGCATTCTCTACTTAACTCTTCTAATGAATTATTATTTCGCTGCTAATATTGATTTAAAATTTGTTGTCTATTGTATTCTATTAGATTTTTCCTGTTGAAGACTAACGGTAATTTGTTGTATATTATCTTAGTCATAATATTCTTTATCGGGCTAGTTGAGCTCACCCTTTTCCTTTTTGTTCCATTTTTCTTCTCGGGAGGCGAGAATATAGCGAGTACTAGTGGGTATGGAATGAAGGTTTTAGAAAGGATTGTTTAGTAGTCCTCACCATTTTTGTAAAATAATGTATCAATAAATGTGATGAGGATTTATTTGAGTATAGATATTGTCTAGAAGATAATATTTGTATTCAAACTCACGCTTTTCTTGTTGTAATAATAAAGTTGTAGTTGTTTCGCATCATGTATTGACAACTCGTAATGGGTGATGTATACCTATTTTGGGGGCGTCACGGTTGGTATCGAGCTTAGGGATATGATCTCTGGCGGAGATCGGGGAATAGAACTAGGAGGGAGAGACGAGTAAATCCTTCAGCTAAGTGTGTCCTACCTAAGCTTATTTTTTAGTTGGTCAAGATATAAGGATATTATGTGATATATTGATTTCCTTAATTAACCCTTATTTTATGACGATGATTTGAGAATGTCAACCGAGAATATTAACAATGGAAATGAGACCGTGGAGACGCTCAGTACTCACCAACGAGGAGACGCGTAACAGTCAGTGGCAATGTTCCTCCTGTGAACAACACCACCGAAAGCAGATGATGAACGAGGGATGTTTAGAAGCTTTTTGCGATTCATGCAAAATCGGACGAGGAGACTTGTGTTCAAAATACAGGAGGAAATGATAGCAATTCACGGGTTGTCACAACCAAGCGATTCAAAGAGTTGGGACCACCGAATTTAAGGGAAAGCGGATCCGATCACGGCGAAACATGGGTCAAGCAAATTACCAAGATATTCGATGTCTTGGGATGCGAGAAGAACAGAAGGTTCCATTCGCCACCTTTATGTTCCAAGTGGCGAGTAGAGCATTTCATGGTGGGAGTCTCGTGAAGCGCACTCCATCCGGTAGTGCATTACTCAAAGATGTCTTGGGAGACATTTCAGAATTATTTAATGACAAATACTTTCCGAAAGTGTTTCATTATATGAAGGAAGTGGAGTTCATCGATTGGAACAAAACAACATGACGGTGTCTCAAAGACGAGGCAAAGTTTGCAGAGTTATCCGTGTTTGCACCTCATTTGGTGGAGAATGAGGAACGTGATGACGCGGATGTTTCTCGAGAGGTTTGAAACCCAAGATACGATAATATCTCATTTCTCATAAATTTTCTCTCTATTCGATGTTGTTAATGTGGCTCAATTATTAGAGCGAGATAATGAGTACGGTCGAGGGACCACAACCTGATCGGATCGTGCCGTAGATAGATAGCCAATGTAATAATGATAACCAAATGGAGAAAGAAACAGACGGACAAAAATGGTAACCACTGGTGGTAATCATGGCCATGAAAATAGAAGAAGCGAGTCGGGAGGAGATTTTAAAAGAGGAGATTTAACAACGACCATGTGAAGACGACAAAGGCTTGACAAAGAATCGGTTCTAAGGGAGGAGAACGACCACCTATCATATGCTACAAATGCGAAAAGAGGGACATATCGGTCAAACCGCCCACAACAGTTCAAGGTATGCTATAATTGTGGAAAGGAAGGACATATCGCTCGAGATTGTACGATGAGCGAAACCTAGTTCAATGGGGACGGTGACTCAAAAGACCGTCCCGAGAAAAGTCAAAGTCAACGATTTTGGGAAGAGCGTTTGTTATGACCGGTCAAAATGCGAGGAACCCAAACGAGGTGATCACGGGTAAGCTATTTATAAATTCTTACGAAGTTTATACCTTACTTGATAATTGGTGCTACCCATTCATTTATCTCTCCCGCATGTGCTCAACGCTTAAACTTGACTCAGGAGAAATTAGACTTTGACCTATCTGTGGAAACTCCGTTAGGAGAAACTTTCATCACATCCATCGCTTATAAATCTTGTTTGATTCAAGTTGGCACCATTACCTTACACATTGACCTTATCTCTTTAAAGATACTTGCTTTTGATGTGATTTTAGGGATTGATTGGTTAACTACTCATCATGCCAAAATTGATTATTTTCGTAAGGTTGTTAGTTTTCATATTCCTAACCAACCTGGGTTGTTATTTAAATCAAGCAACTAAACCATTAAAATCAATCAACATCATATCTAATCATAAAGCTATTCGTTTATTAAAAAGCGGATGTCAAGCTTTCTTAGCCCATGTTATGGATTTGAATAAAGACACGCCAAATTTGAATAATATTCTCGTTGTTATTGACTTTCCCGACGTATTTCAAGAAGAACTTCCCGGTCTACCCCGTAACGTGAAGTTAAATTCTTTATTGATCTTGAACCGGTACAAAGCCCATTTCTAAAACCCCATATCGAATGGCTCCTATTGAACTTCGGGGAGTTAAAGGTCCAACTACGTGAATTGTTGGACATCGGTTTCATTCGCCCTAAGACATCTCCTTGGGGTGCCCTGTTTTATTTGTAAAGAAGAAAGACGGGAGTATGCGACTTTGTATTGACTATCTCTGGAATTGAACCATGTCACCATCAAGAATAGGTATCCTCACCTCGTATTGATGACTTGTTTGACCGATTGCAAGGGGCACAATTCTTTTCAAAATCGATCTTCGCTTCGGATATCATCAACCAAGATTAGAATCGAGGATATTCCAAAGACCGCCTTTAGAACTTCGGTATGGGCATTATGAATTCTTAGTCATGTCTTTCGGACTAACTAATGCTCCTCATGGCTTTCATGGATATGATGAACCGAGTATTCAAGGAATATTTGGATCATTCGTTGTTGTCTTTATTGATGACATCCTTATATATTCCAAAAGTCGTGAAGATCATGAGCACCATTTGAAGTCGGTACTCCAAAGGCTTCGTGAAAACAAACTATATGCCAAATTGAAGAAATGCGAAGTTTTGGCTTGAGGAAGTAGCATTTCTTGGGCACGTGGTGTCGAAACATGGAGTATCCGCTGATCCGCCAAGATTGAAGCAATACAAAGTTGGGAGCAAACCAAGTCATGGATCAAGTCACGTAGCTTTTGGGCTTAATGGTTATTATCTGAGATTCGTGGAAGGGTTTTCTCAAATCGCTACTCCATTAACTCAAATTAACTCGAAAGGATACTGAAATTCGTATGGAGCGAAGAATGCGAGAAGAGTTTCCAAGAGCTTAAGAGGAGACTTATTTTGGCACTGTTCTAACAATACCATCTGGTTTGGATGGATTTTTATCTACAAATGATGCTTCGTGCAAAGGGTTAGGATGTGTTCTCATGCAACGTGGAAAAGTCATAGCCTATGCCTCATGACAACTTAAAGAGTATGAGAGGAATTATCCTACTCATGATCTAGAGTCAAAAGCAATAAGCTGCTACGCTTAAAGATATGGAGGCACTATCTATACGGGAGAAAGTGGAGATATATTCGCACCATAAAAGCCTTAAATATTTCTTCACTCAAAAGAACTCAACATGCGGCAATGACGTTGGCTCGAGCTATTAAAAGACTACGACCACACTATTCAATACCATCCTGGAAAAGCGAACGTGGTAGCGGATGCGTTGAGTAGAAGATCATATGCAGGAACGAAAAGCGATGATGTCAAGTATACGATAGAGCCAACTTTAATAGAAAAAGTTAAGGTTGCTCAAGCCACCCCAGGCCGGAAATGATGCGTATGTAGAAGAAAGTACAAGAAGGAGCTATTCCGTAAGAGAGAATTGATGAAGAAGGAATACTTCGAGTCCACTCTAGACTTTGTGTTCCTAACGACTCTGATTTGAAGTACAAGATTATGATGGAGGCACACAATACACCATTTGCAATTCATCTTGGAAGTACTAAAATGTATCGTGATCTTCGACATACATTTTGGTGGAACAATATGAAGAGAGAGATTGCAAAGTTTATCTCATTGTGTTTAACTTGTCAACGTGTAAAGGCGGAGCATCTGGTACCTAAGGGTCCGTTGCAACCACTTGAGATTCCGAAATGGAAGTGGGAACACATTACCATGGATTTCGTTACGGGTCTTCCTACGGTTTCTCAAGGCATCAATGCTATTTGGATTATTGTTGATAGATTAACCAAGTCCGCTTTCATTTCTTGCCAATACGGAGACTTATTCCTTGAACGCCTTGTTAGTATGTGACGTGAATGAGATTGTGAGGTTGCATGGCATGCCAAGATCCATAGTTTCGGATCGTGACCCAAGATTCACTTCAAGATTTTGGGTTAGCTTGCAAAAAGCTATGGGCACGGATTTGCGATTTAGTTCGCATACCATCCCAAAACGGACGGACAATCGTAAAGGACTATTCAAACTCTTGAAGATCTATTAAGACTCGTGTCCTAGACTTCAAGGGTAGTTGGGATAAGTATTTACCATTGGTGGAATTCTCCTACAACAAAGCTTATCGTGCAAGTATAGGTGTAGCTCCATTCAAGCATTATATGGACAAAATGTCGTTCTCCAATATGTTGGGATGAGGTGGGTGAAGCAACATTGTTGGGACCCGAAAGTTAGAACGTATGATTACCGAAAAGATTCAAATGATTCGACAACGATACAAAGCGGCACAAGATCGACAAAAGAGTTATGCGGATCTTCATCGAAAGGACGTGGAATTTAGTGTGGGGATCATGTATTATCATGAAGTTGCTCCATGGAAGGGAGTTACAAGATTTGGGAAGAGAGGAAAGCTCAATCCACGATTTATTGGTCCATTTCAAATTCTCGACCGAGTAGGAAATGTAGCCTATAGACTCGCGTTACTCAAAGTATGTCTCGTGTTCATAATGTGTTTCACATATCCGTATTTCGTAAATATGTGAAAGACCCAACCACGTTATAGAGTTAGAACCGGACGAATATAGCCGAAGACTTAACGTATGAGGAGGTACTGTTAAGATCTTGGATAGGAAGGAGCATGTCCTACGCCAAGAAAGGTCATACCACAAGTTAAAGTTCGTGGAGGAATCATGCTATAGAGGAAATGACCGGGAATTAGAAACGGAAATGAAAGCGAGGTATCCTCACCTTTTCAAACACTGTATCGTATGTCAATTTCGAGGACGAAATTTCATAAGGAGTGGAGGTTGTAAGACCCCAACTTATTATTAATGAAATTTTGTTTTCTCTATTTATTATTTTGAAATAGTAAGGGTTGATTTGATTAATGTGGATAGTTAGGGGTAAGATACGCAAATATTTCAAAAGAAGCAAGTGGTTATAAAATATTCATTGTTGTGGGGAATATTCGTTTGGTCGTGGAATATTCGCATCGCTGGGGGAATATTCGCACGACGGTAGCATGCCGTGTGTGTGTGGGCCCTATAACGGAAAGCGATTGGATGAAGAAAACGACAAATATAAGTTGTTTAAAAATAACGGCGTAGTTGTTACCGTTAATACTGTTAAAATACTCGGTGGTTAAAACACAGTAGCACACGGTATTGCACCAATTATTGATTCTTACGTAAGAATGCACTACTCAATAATGGTTAAAATAATTCTTTGCTCAAAGATTTTATCGAGTTAATAATTTTGCGTTGATATTTTATATTGTTGTTGTTTCAATAATTGTCATTACACAAGATATTTTCATTATCGAAGCAATAATTCATATTATCTGAATAATATTATTAGATAACATTATTGGCAATGTCTAGAAAGTTCTCATCTAAGGAGAGGTTTGGTCACCTAATAATTGCGGCCAAGAAGAAGAAATTCTTATTGGAAAGCCCCTCTTTCTGAGGAACCACGGTTGTCACAATATTGTGATTCTCAGTAATATTATTTGTGAATAATTAATTATTGATTCATATGATGAGGAAAATATTGATTTTATGTGGATATAGATGGAGAAAATTTTTAATGTGACAATTGTTGAAAAGTGAAATTTTATCTTTTCCGATAAAATAATTTATTTAAATATATTATTATATTTTAATAATATAATAATGGTGATATTTTTATAATGAATGTGGGATATATGAGTATACGAGGAGGAAGAGTATTTTTGTTGCAATAAATGTTTAAAACATGTTAAACATGTTGGTGGACCCCATTTATCGACCTGAAATTTGATTATAGCCTATAAAATCGCTTCTGCTTGTGGATTTCATTGGCCAATTTCTATTTGGAATTTGGAAAAACTTTCTTCGCAAAGTTGTAGAGAATTGAATTTCCTATAAAAGCGCGTGAGATTCGAATTTTCTGATGAAAGGGCTATTTATTATGAATTATTGAAGTTCAAATTTAATAATTGATTTTTGGAGTTTAAAATATTTTTTTTGTAAGAAAAACGTTTTTTGTTGTAATTGAGTGGCTCACATGTGTTATAAATGATCTGAAATCAGATTTCTAAGGTGGGCTTGAATATTTTTAAGAAATATTATTATTTTATTAAATTTTTCGCTTTGGTGTTCTAAAGATTTTTCTATAAATAGGTGCTTAGGTTAGAATTGAAAATCACACCGTAAACTCGAAGTTTTCTCTCTATATTATCAAGCTTATTCTTGTGAGTATTTTGAGTATACTTTGAGTATTGTTAGGCGGTGCAAGTTCCTTCAAAGACTATACCCTTTAGATTTCAAATTTAGAAGTAATCGATCTTTCGAGGTAAGGATGTTATTTTCTTCTCAAATGATATTATTTCTTCAATATCATTATCTTTGAAATATTGGTTGGAACTTTTATCAAATTTGGAACTTTTCCATGCTTGGGGTTACTATTCATGAGTTACTATTCACGAAGTTACTATTCATGAGTTACTATTCACGAGTTACTATTCACGAGTACTATTCATGTAAGCGTGAAGATGTTTTTTGTGGAATTTCTATCTTTTGGTGTCAAGTTACTAATCACGATACTAAGACTATTCACGATATCAAGACTATTCAAGAAAAATAAAACTTCTTCTTTTTGTCCAAAATATCTATTTCGGATACTAGCTCGATTGTATCCATGTTTTGATCATTCTTGAATTTTACACCACCGCGATTATTATTTTGAGGTATTTTTGGGCGTGAATAAAACAAAGTACTAATCCTTAATCCTTAATCCTTGTCATTTTGTTTCAATGGATTCGTTTCTTTAAAAATATATTTTCATCATCTTCACCTTAAATGATGATATTATGGAATATCTTTGGCCCAGTGTAGTGCAAAAAGATGAATGATTTTCGAAGAATATCTTTGGCCCGAGTAAAAAGATGAACAGTGTTTAGATGAACATGACCAATGTGATGAATATCTTTGGCAGTGAGTGAAAAGGTGAATATTTGATTCCGGATGTATATTTATTGATGTTACAGGATAAAAGATAGACGATGAACTTTTAAATTCATACATAGAAGACATGAGTTTGCATTCTCTACTTAACTCTTCTAATGAATTATTATTTCCGCTGTAATATTGATTTAAAATTTGTTGTCTATTGTATTCTATTAGATTTTTTCCTGTTGAAGACTAACGGTAATTTGTTGTATATTATCTTAGTCATAATATTCTTTTATCGGGCTAGTTGAGCTCACCCTTTTCCTTTTTGTTCCATTTTTCTTCTCAGGGAGGCGAGAATATAACGAGTCCAAGTCGGGGTATGGAATGAAGGTTTTAGAAAGAATTGTTTAGTAGTCCTCACCATTTTGTAAAATAATGTATCAATAAATGTGATGAGGATTTATTTGAGTATAGATATTGTCTAGAAGATAATATTTGTATTCAAACTCACAGTTTTACTGTTGTAATAATAAAGTTGTAGTTGTTTCTGTACCATGTATTGACAACTCAGAATGGGTGATGTATACCTATTTTGGGGGCGTCACAACCAGTCATTCTGGTTCTTTAACCCTTTACAACATACTCTCTTCTACAGTTTGCCCCTCAGGGAAACTTACTTTTCAAGCCAGCAGCCTGGCTATCCTCTATGCTCATACAATTTAGGTCATCCCACCACGGATTGAACCTCTTGCGATTGCAGTTTGGCTACTCATACCATGGGATCAAACTTTTCTCACCTACAGTTTATCCTCAACCTAGGATTAAACTTTCTTATCCCCGCAGTCCGACCTTCACATGGGATTACGCTTTTCATCTCGCCCTGAGGGGCGAACTACGTCGACCTGATCTCTTCTTCAATAGGAGTACGTAGGCAACCATTTCATATGGCCCGACCGCAGTAAAACAAAAACAACAAAAATATTTCTACCCTCTTCTCCTTACAAAAACAAAAAAACAAATTCCTACACCATTTCTGCCACATACAGCGTTGAACCTCTTACACCAGGTTTGAACTACGCAGACCTGATCTCCTCTTCAATAGGAGTACGTAGGCAGCCATTCATGGTGTAGTCTCAACTCCTACCAAAAAATAAACCCTTGTCAGTTGGTACTGGGATCATCTTTCGATCTACTACGTCTCAGTTGGCGTCAGACCAAAGGGATGGAATTACCTGAACTCCTCCCAAATAGGAGATTTGGCTACCATCTAAGCTGCGGTCCTACCTTGAAGAGTAACACCAATCCATAAGAGGTGGAATTGACTAGGCTTCTTCTGAATAGAAGTACTGGCGACCATCTGTGGTGCGGTCAATCTCAGAGAGGAAAGCCATACTCCTCTCCAAATGTCCATACAGAAACCAGTCCCAAGACACCAAAAAATGGTAAGGATACATACAGATCAATGATCCATTCTGAACTGTCCAGAGACATCCTAATGTTCATCCGTCTAGGAGAAATTCAGAATACATCGGGATCACAAGCCCTGAAACAACAGGCAAAATATCAAGCAAATAGCAAGGCATATCTAAAAGGGAAGTGATCAAAAATATATTTCCCTGTCATATATAATGCTGTTTGATATACATGATGTAAACTGTACATGGCAAAATGGCTAAGCTAGTCTGTGCAGGAAAATACAAGCCGGCTACGAGTCAGGATACATGCGAGCTAACAAGCCCAACATAGCGTCCCTCTCAAAAGAAGGAGGTAAAGCTGTGGTCTATTGTATGAGAGTATCAACACGACCCAATAGATCGGAAGCCGTCTGCATGATGACCATATTCTCATCAATGTAAGCGCTCATCTCTGAGATCATATCAATGGTAAGGGACCTCAAGGCAGTACTATTTGTGACGGCTGCATCCCGAGCAGATATGGCAATATCCCTCTCGACTACCACTGCATCTCTGGCTGATCTAGCCTCATCTCGCTTAACAATAGCGATGTCTCTGCGAGCTAATGCCTCATCCCTCTCTAATAGAGTTGCGTCTCTCCCATCAAGGGCAGTCAACATCATAGATCGAGCCTGATCTCTCTCAATGGTCATCAGATGAAGACTCTGCTCTAGGTACTGTGCCGAGTGCTGAATCACAAAGGTACTAGTACTGGGAGAATCCGAAGGAAATGCTGGCAACCCAGCAATAGGCTCCTCCTCGATGTGGGAATCGATGTCCTCCATGGGCTCCACATCGTCTGACTCATTATCCGGTACTGTGGATACTGCTGCAGCCGATAAAATCTCTACCTCCATCCAGGCGGAATACTCTGCAGAACAACATGGATGACTGATAGAAAATGTAGCTATCTCCCGCTGATCCCAACAGGCATATACTCGGGATTGGTCCTCTACTGAGAGATATCGAGAAGCTGAACGCTGACCTATCGCCCCCTCGAAAGGATGGAAGTCCTAGAACGGTCAAAACTGTGACATCACGGCCAGTGGGTGATACGTAGTCACACCCCTCAAACCAGCCAGAGGGAGATAGTCCATGCCCGGGGCATGAGTAATAAAGTTATACGGTGAGCTAAGCCCCGAACATAACAATATGCTGAATGGATCTCTGATATCTGCGAAGAATGCGGACCAGGATAGAGCATCTATGCACTCCGATGGCTGAAAGGAGTAGGACATGGCTACGTCATGAGAAAGACAATATCCATGCCGTCTAAAGGTACCAATTGGCCTTAGGTGTGACATTAACCACATATACAACTTGATCGAACTACTTGTGAACACTCAAGTCGGATATGTATAGCAATAAGATGCTGACCGTAGGGTCTCTGCTATAATCATCGGTACAATGGTGCGACCCTCTCTAAGAGCTCTCACGGCCATGATGACACCTATGTCTATCTAGTCCATTTACCGTGGCATATAGACAAACGATAGTACGCACAATAGCAGGACATCAACCCTGGCTGAACGCCAATAATCCTTCGGAACTGTAAAATCCCCGGAATGCTATGAATAGCTGTCCTCCAAGCCAAATCTGTCATACAGAAAACGCTGGGATATCACATGGCCATATGTCAGCTCATCCTACACTACTCTGCGCCGCAATCCATTGAGAGTCATGAAACGTCTACTCATGTCTCCCAAGGCTAAATGCACGCAAGGTCTGTCTAAAGGCAGCACCATTAATCGTGCATACTCCTCCAGGGTAAGAGTCAACTCATGGGTCCCGAAGCAGAACACCTGCCTATCCGGTACCCAATGCTCTAGCATCCCGTCCACAAACCCTGCGGGAACCTGAAAAGTCAATAATGTCATGGTATGCTGCAGCAAATGATCTACAGTCACCCTATCTGATGGTGACATGCTATCGTACCACGATCTCATACCCGATACCACCAACGTTGGAGGGGTATGATCTATACGGCTAACTGTCGAAGAAGACATCTGCGCTGGTCGTGTCATAAGACCACCCAAGGGTCAATCATGAGTATCTCTGGACATACATACATATGCATAACATTATACATGCATAGCAGATAATAGATGACAATATGATATAGGGAATGAAAAGACTGCACATACATTCCTAAGTATATAATCATCCAATACATCATCTCTGTACAGCTACAAATACAGGGAAATGGGGCATAGACGCCCTATTACTAATAGAGGCCTATCAAAAGATATAGCGAGAATGGGGCACATCCACCCAATAGCTAACACAGGCCTATCAAAAGATATAACGAGAATACTCATTAGAAGATGGTCAAGGTGTCGATGTCCACATCATCAATCCTGTCTACCTGATGTAACTCCTCCTGAGTTACCGGATCTCTATCAACAGGGATGTCAGGCCTATACAAAGGAGGATTTGCGCCGGCAAAACTGAATGGGCCATTTAAGGGGCCAGCGCCTGAGCTGGAAGGATCAAATGAAGCCACCTTTGTTGGATCTCTGTCCAAATGTCGGATAAATACATGTGCCTGGTCCAAATGCCTGGTCAAACTCTTGATCTGTGTTATATGAGTCAGATCTCTGACACAAGCTACCCAATCCATCATCATCACGGGTCCAGGAACCATGTCCCCCATAAACTGTATGGCGCGGGATTGGGCTCCGATAGTACGAGGGAACCACCAACGCTGGAACGTCTCCTGAGTGCAAGGACCCTCGGATAGTGCAAAGTCGTCAACCCCCAATAATGGGATATCAATGGCAGGTGACTGCGATACAGGCCAATGACGCCTGAAAGGAGGCAAGATCGGTACACGAATCTCCCCTGTGGTACTCCTGATAGAACGTTCTCTTAAATAGAGTTCCCAGCCTCTATCCGTGAAGAGAGGAACTCTCCTGGTGGAAATCACATACTCGACTCCAGTCGGGTATCCATCCTCAAAACCCACGGTCAGGTTTTCCCAGGAATAGGGAAGCCATATGATGGTATCGCTCGTCAGCAACTCCAGCTGCATACGGCAATGAGTGAATCCCTCCGCTACAGGGACCTTTAGCAGAATAGAATGATGCCATCGTCGTCCTCGTGGATAGGTATCTAAGCCTAACACACTCACAGGACGCAAGCATTGGAGCCTCTCATAGGGCCAAAATTGCCAACACAATGGCAAAACATCTGCTATCAGTAAACACTCTTAACTTATAAAGGGGAAATAACAAGAGAAATACTCACCAGCAGAAATGGGTAAAAGCCTAGCCAAGCCTCAGTCAAACCCTGTGAGTGCATACGCATGACCCGAAGGAAATATGCAAAGGTATAGGAACCCCAATCATATGCTCCTATACAGTCCACATCACGCGTAGCGCTAATCAACGTGAAGGACACTGTAGAGGAGTTATCTGCTATGAAGAAGCCTCTAATGATCATCATGAATAATTGCTGCAGAATACGATCCCTGACTTTAACATCATTAGGCATGGGTTCACTCAAAAGCCCGCTCATAGCATCTATGCTCAAAGGACCTAAATGAACAGTCCTGCCTTTTAGCGCCTCCACCGGAACTCCTAACAAGGATCTGACGGTAGTAGGGGTATTATTCGCCATGCAAGGCACTGGCTCCCCTCCAAACTCCATACCTATAATAAATTGCCAATCCATCGGCGTCATCATCACCTCGCAATCCAACAGATGGAGTGACTGAGTCTGATGAAACCATCGCTCAGACAATGCCCTGAGATAACCCCAAGGACAACGGCGGGGAAGGATGGAGAAGAATGCCCCAAATCCCCAATCATGTACCACAGCTCGGTAATCAGGATGAAGTGCCTGATACATGGTGTGTATACTGAACCAGTTCCCTCTAGGCTGTGTAAAACCAGGAACCTACATGACATGCAGATCAACATTAAAATCCTTTACTCCTCATCAATAGGAAAGAAGGAAGATCAAAAGTCTAATGCCATACCTCGTTAGCATGAAGATACATCGATGGATGTCGGCTCAAATCACCCAGCAGCTCTGGGTTAGCCACCTGAATACATGGTAGCTCTTTGCGTGGAACAGGTGCAGTAGGGGCGGGATCCTCAACAGGAATATCCTCCTCTAAGTCCTCGCCGTCCAAGACATCTACCTGGATCGGATTTAATCACTACCTCCACCGGTCTATTTAGGTCGTCTAATAGAACGGGGTCGAGGTACTTCAGAAGCCCTCCTCCGTATACCAGAAGTGGTCCTACGAAAACTACTCGACTGATCCGGATCCATAATATCTAGACAACAAGTCTCCAAATCACCTCAGAAAGGGTGTGGTTTTATGACTATATGCATGCATGCATTTACTTTAATATACAATAGAGTTAAAATGCATGACTACCCAATGCCTACTTTTTGGAAACATTTTGCCATAGTCCCCTTTGAAAATAGGACTATCCCCATGAACAAAGGCATGTCTAGGTGGCAATTCAGTAGCACACCTGCCCCGAAGTCATATTCATAATATATGAATTAAAAATCAAAATCATCTTGCACAAGGTTAACCTCAATATAAGGAGTAATTTGCCTTTCTACCTTTTGCTCATTAGACCTCAAAAAGGACAAAAAATAGCAGAAAAAGGTGCCTATTTGACTGTCTCAAAAGTCAAATTTTTTCACATTATTATGTTCAGCATAGTTTAAAACTAACATATCCAGAACTCAGCAGATCTGAAGATGGCTCACGGTTTTCTTTATGCAAAACAAGTTGCAAATGACTTGTGAAGACTAGCCTGCAGGATTTAAGGCCCACGATCACCAGCAGCTCACCTACTGAAACAAGCAGCGGTACACTGCAAAGAACCCTATCTGGTCCCACCCTCCACTCACCCAGCCTAAGTTCAAGCAAAGGAGTTCTCACATATTAGAAAGGTAAAATTAGGAATAAAAACGTCACGCGATTGAGCAAAATAGCATACAATCCTGGTTTTCTCAGATAGAGCTTCAAGTCTGAACATCGCTCATTGGTATTCACCCGAACACGAGGTATACCCTGCCAATGATCTCAAAACACATCTGGAAATACCTTGTATAGGTCCGAAGTCTCCAACTTCGGGTCATTTCCCTAAAGAACAACGTACATCCCCGACGGGGGTTACCACGTACATCCCCGATGGGGGTTACAACGTAAAGTCCCCGGCGGGGGTTACAACGCATGTTAATCCATTGACACACATATCAGCGAAGGTCTAGCAGCCTTGATGTTATTTCAGCCGATAGCGATTAAACCTATCAGAGCTCGGGAAATATTCGAGAGTTTCATTCTCTATTACTAAGATTCCCCAACGGTTCCCCGGCGGGGGTCACAACGCAAGGCGCCATTGATTCACATGTCAGCGAAGGTCAAGCAACCTTGACAGTATATCCCACAGGATTTTTTAGCCATTGATTCACCTATCGGTGAAGCACACGTCAACGAAGGACGGGCATCCCTGACAGCATTTGTTGTTGGCAGTACACCCAACAGAATCTTGACGTATCCTAGCGATACACACCAGGAAAGGTCAACGTCATCAAAGAGGATAAATGATGGAATATGTTATACACATCCTCAAACAGATCAAGCTTTATCCCCACGTATCTATTACGCATAAGAGATACATCTGCCGGATCAAGTCGTTACCAAGAACCTAAGGATGTGGTGATAACTCCAACATCAAATTCTTAACAGATTCGGACTACACATCAGATCTGGTCATCATTGCCAATCCCCAGTTGAAGCAACAGGGAGCCAGCCATCATCCCCGCATGTTGGGCTACAACCCCGTATACATACATTACATGCCTCATACACTGGCATCATATTTCTACCTATTACAATGTTTGTCTTGTTGCGTTTCAAGTGTCTAGGATTCTTTATCCTACCCACACATCGCCATGCATGAGTATGATAAAGAGGGGCATCTGTAGACACTCGAAATATTCTGTACTACTATCACTAACATTGCAGGAGGACAGAGTCACCTTTTATGAGAGAACCCTGAAAGACGGTCCATAGCCATACCGGATACTACCAGAAATTCAGCATCAACCCCAGAACACACACTGGGAGTAACAATTCAAACCTCAGAGATAATCCCGAAGCATGCAGAGCCAATACCAGAACACACATCGGAGAAGACCGATTAATCTCGGATATAACCCCGAGGTATCCAGTCTCAGTCCCAACCATGGGAATAGCCACCAACCTTGGCGATAAACCCAAGGAAAGCAGTTTCGGCGATAACCCAGGAAATGCTTGTTACTAGTGCAACCAGCTTCAATCTCAGCGCTCAAAACGAGATACACTGTACCAATCCGACAATGACATCGGGAAGACAGACACACCACAAAGATGACAACGAGGACCTTCAACAAATTGCAGCAGTCCAATCCCAAATAAGCTCGAGCAACGCCTCTGCTTTTATCTACCAACCCAATGATAACACGATGAGAGGGCAACATCGCTATCATCGACCAAAGTGATTCCATGCCACGTCGTCTCAACATCTCTACGCAACAATGTCCCACAAGGCTAACCAATCCTGAGTGGCTATTGTACGAGGTAACGGATGAAAGTTCAAGCTTGAAGACTGGAGGGCACCGTCCCATCTTCAAAGACTTCGTACAAACTCTAAACCCATGCCATCGTACAAACTCTTGACAACGGCGGTCCGAAATAGGTCCTGTATACCTTAAACGGATGTCCGAATTGCACTTCTGAAAGCTCGAGTGGACATTATAGTGCCTGCGTGCACGTACTTCGAGACGACCCGACCCGCCAAACCCGGGTCGCCCCGGGTTACCTCTGGTACACCTGCGGCTCCAGCTGCAGGTACACCTGCGGCTAAAATGCCTATAAATAGAGGGCTTGGGGTGCTCATTTTTCAAGAAAAAACGACGGGGAAGCCCTGCCCAATTTACTCCGCACTAACCCCATACAGTGTATTTTCCCATTTTAAACACCTGTAAGCTCCCATATAGCCTCTTTTGTACCCACAAAAGCCAGTGTTTACCAACTCTAAAGATATAGAAACCTTCTTTGGCAGTCAGCTGTAAGCCTTCTCACACACTTTAGAGTCTTTCTCTTCATCTTTGCACACACCCTTCTACACGTTGAGAGTCGTGTTGCTTGCTTTTTCCCGAACTTCGGTCCGTGGTTTCATTTTAGTCTATATATATATATATATATATATATATATATATATATATATTGACTAACATTATCGAGTTATGCTCGATCGATTGAGCTGAGACTTGATGCCCAGAGCGTTTATTTGCTTTTCTATATATATATTTATATATATGAACTGTGTGTCGAACTTTGGTCTATGAGCCTAGACTTCGGTCTAGAGCGTTTATTGCTTTAATATATATATATATATATATTATATATATTAACTGTGTGTTGAACTTTGTTCGATGAGCCTAAACTTCGTTTTGATGCATTTACTCGCTTTTCTATATATATATTTATATATATCAACTGTGGTCGAACTCTATTCGATGAGCCTAGATTTTATATCCGGAGCGTTTACATGCTTTAATATATATATATATATATATATATATATATATATATATATATATATACTCATAAATATTAACTGTGGTCGAACTCTGTTCGATGAGCCTGGATTTCACATCTGGTGCGTTTATTCGCTTTTATATATATAAATATATAAATTTCGTCCTGCCTGGAGTTTACTTCGTGGCAGTTGATCGCTTTTACAACTTTCTTTACATTTCGTCCCACCTAGAGTTTCCTTCGTGGTGGTTGACCGTCTTTATAACTTTATTTATATTTTGTTCCGCCTGGAGTTTCCTCCGTGGCAGTTGATAGCTTTTATAGCTTTATTTACATTTCTGATCCCCCATGGAGGTGCTTCGTTATTGGTGATCATGTCTGTATATATATATATATATATATATATATATATATATATATATTACAGCTTTTATATATATATACCTGCTTATCGCTTTCATACAAATTGCGGCATCATGTGAGCCTAGGAATCATGTGATCACAGATTCATCCCATTGGATCTAGATTCGGTTTCCGTGATGGACATTTTCAGCTGTAAGCAGCTTGTAAATTATTTTACGGTGTCTAAATTTCCTCAGATGGTTTCCATACCCACGAGGAAGTCGACATTATTTTGTATATTATATTCGTACGGATGCTTCGCATCTGTCAAATAAAATCAATCAAGCCGAATACTGAATAAAATGGAAGTATCAAAAGGTCTCAATTACTATTGAGCATCAGGGTTTGAAAAATCTCTTTACAAAACATCACTGCAATATCTTGCTAAAAACTGAATTTTTCCATAAATTCAAACCCTGTGTATATAGGTGCGAACGAGGCCTCGCACTACTTCCGAATAACAGCACATTGACCCACACACACACACACTCAGATAATGTTTCTTGAAAAGAGGCGGTCACCGTGGTAACACGGATGTCGGGGGGTGCCTAACACCTTCCCTCCGTATAACCAAGTCCCCGGACCCTAAACGAATCTCGGTTTCACAGACCCGTTAAGCAGTGTCATATCACTGGGTCAATGTGCAAACCTTTTTCGGTTGTGTTGGTACAACCAGTTAAGAAAACCAACTGGCGACTCTTAACAGTCCTATCGTCGACATCATACATGTCGGACCTTTTTCACTTGTTTTTTCAAACAAATCTCACCTAAAATGAGAACACCAAAGAACAAGTAACGGAAAGGGACATCTAAAAATCCCGACGTCGACACAAGTAAATCCTTGAAAGTATGATTCATATCTTATGACTTAATGCTTCGTAGCTTGGAGATGAAATTGTTTACATTTTCGAAATTTGATTTCGGATGTTGAACTTATAATTATTCGTATATACTTTGAAAGAAAGTTGTCTAAGCCATTGATTCAGTTAGACTATTATCGTATGATAGAAAGCTATCCAAACCAAATTAACTTGGTGTGGACTCTTATAAATGAGATGAACAACCCTCTTGGAAGAGGAATTATATATTTGTCGGGAGACCGACGTGCACACATGAGTATGATTAAATGTTATGCATGACATAGGGTACCTTAGGCTGATCACATGTTGTACTTGTTTTTGTTGGATTATCAGTATATTACTGTTAATTCTAGGAGAAGTTCATATTGCTTAGTAACTGCTCATTATTCATTACTTTGAAATCTCGAATTGATTAAGCGTTGAATCTTATTGATATCTTTCTGTCCTTAGCGACTATTGTTGAAGAACCATCAATAATTCTTGTTATCCTTGAACTATAATATATTGATGTACTCTTAAGAAATTTAAAAATATATTGAACACTTATTGCTATATTACTTGTTGAGAAAACTTGTTGCTCATTCTTGCTTTCCTTATAAACATTTCAGTTAAGGCAGAGCAAGGTGGTCCCTCAGGCACTGATAAGGGCAAGGGCAAAGCTACGAAGTAGTTTATATTTATCTAGAACTTTTATGATTATGTTAAGACATAAATTGTGTTATGTATTAGTTATGTCTAATTTATGTTTAAGGTATGTAAGAGATGTTTAAGTTACGATACCTTGGGACATGAATGATTATATTAAATAAATGTAATCTATTTTGTTATTTCCGTTGCATGAGATGTTATTTTGTCTTTAGATTTGTAGCAGGTGGCAAACCAAATTCGAGACGTGAGTGGTCTGAATTTGGGGGCGTCACAATAACTTGTAATTCTTGAACTTGATTGATGATAGCCTTGGAATCCACCATCTTGTAGTCCAAAAATCTGCCAACTACGAACTTCTTCATGCCAGCATCTTCTATTTTATATTTTTTATCCATGGAATCCCATAGTTCTCTTGCTGTTTGGATGAGGAAGAATTCCCCATGTACAATTGTTATCAATTCTCAATTTGTTGATATGTGGAGAACATCTTCTTGTCATAACACACATGTCGGTTGCTCTAGTATCTACCCACCATTCCAAGGGATTTTCAACCAGCTTTATCTAAGAAACAACCGCTGAAAGATTCATTTCTGAAACATCTTGAAGAAGACCATCCACTTTCGTTACATTGGCTTGTGCGAACTTCTTATTATGGTCTTTGCGTTTACAAAAATCTTTTGCCCTATGTTTGGGCTTGTCAAAGATGTAGAATTTACCTTGGAACATCTTATTTTTTCCTTATTGAGACCCATTGCCAGAGTACTTTCTCTTTTTAGACTTCGAACCCTATTCCACCACATTGGCTTTATATTCTACAAAGGTCCTTCCTATTTTCTGTTCAGAGGGACGGTTGTCCTCTTCTATTCTTAATCTTACGATTAAGTTTTCAAGTTTCATCTCTTTGCGTTTATGCTTGAGATAATTCTTAAAATCTTTCCACATTGGTGGTAATTTTTCAATAATAGCAGCAACTTGAAAAGATTCACTTACAGACATAACTTCTATATGTATTTCATGCAGGATAACTTGTAATTCTTGGACTTGATTGATGACAGCCTTGGAATCCACCATCTTGTAGTCCAAAAATCTGCCAACTATGAACTTCTTTGTGTCAGCATCTTCTGTTTTATATTTTTTATCCAAGGAATCCCATAGTTCTCTTGCTATTTGGATGAGGAAGAATTCCCCATGTACAATTGTTCTCCATTATCAATTTGTTGATATGTAGAGAACATCTTCTTGTCAAAACACACATGGCTGGTTGCTCTAGTATCTACCCACCATTCCCAGGGATTTTCAACCATGTTAATCTCAGAAACAACCGCTGAAAGATTCATTTCTAAAACATCTTGAAGAAGACCATCCACTTCCGTTACATTGGTTTGTGCGGACTTCTTATTCTGGTCTTTGCATTTATGACAATCTTTTGCCCTATGATCGGGCTTGTCACAGATGTAGCATTTTCCTTGGAATATCTTATTTGTTCCTTGTTGAGGCCCATTGTCGGAGTACTTCCTCTTTTTATACTTTGGACCTTGTTCCACCAAATTGGCTTTATATTCTACAAAGGTCCTTCCTGTTTTCTTTTCAGAGGCACGGTTGTCCTCTTCTATTCTTAATCTTACAATTAAGTCTTCAAGTTTCATCTCTTTACGTTTATGCTTGAGATAAATCTTAAAATCTTTTCATATTGGTTGTAATTTTTCAATAATAGTAGCAACTTGAAAAGATTCACTTAAAGGCATACCTTCTGCATGTATTTGACGCAAGATAACTTGTAATTCTTGGACTTGATTGATGACAGCCTTGGAATCCACCATCTTGTAGTCCAAAATTTTGCCAACTTAGAACTTCTTCATGCCGACATCTTCTGTTTATTTTTTATCCAAGGAATCCCATAGTTCTCTTGTTGTTTTGATAGAACTATACACATTGTATAATGTGTTGTCCAATCCATTTAGTATATAATTATGGCATAGAAAGTTAGCATGTTTGCATGCATCAGTTGCAGCAATAACTTACTTGTCTGTTTCATCTTCTTTGAGAACAGAGGGATCTTCATGAAGAAACCTTGCCAAGTTCAAAGTAGTAAGATAAAACAACATCTTTTGTCGCCACCTTTTGAATTCTGTACCATTGAAACTTTTTGGTTTTTCACCATGGTTCACAAGAAAATTTGGAATAAAAGGTGTAGAAGAAGAACAACCGATTATATAAAGAGTATCGGTAGCCATATCTCAAACGTATATATTGAAATAATCAAACGCTAATTGTCTTATGATTTTTAGTAAAATATAATGGAAACTATACATATATATATATATATATATATATATATCTTATCTCAAACTGTTAAATTTAATTTGTCAAGGCTAGAATTTGGTACTATGTTCTTAAGACAATTATGCCCTCCTTACGGTGCTCAGAGTTGATAGCACTTGTCTTCCAGAATACAATGACAATGTATTCTTTAGCAGTACTATAAAAAGTACACTCTGTGAACAAATGAAATACTCTGACTCTCTCTCAAAATAAACTAAGGAAACTGATGTAGAAATAAAGACTAGAATGCTCTATTATGCTTGAATGCTTGAGAAATGAATGAATGAAAACGTCAGCCCCCTTCTCTATTTATAGTAGGGTAACTGACCCATCAGAAGGGACACAACCCACTGAAAAGGTATGATTAAGCCAAAAACGACGTAGTTTTGGCTTTAAATAGAAAAGGTGCGTCTGTTCGGAACAAAAAACGACGTAGTTTTAGGCTCAACAAAACAAAAGCAACGTACTTTAATGCTTTAACAGAAAAGGCGCGTCCGTTCAGGAAAAAACGGCGTAGTTTTGCAGCGCCTGTTCAGGTAGATAGCATTTCCCAAAATGATGCAGTATAATGATAATAAATAAAACAACACAATTTTGATTATAGAACTAAATAAATAATAAAATAAAATTTAAATGAATTATATACAAGGACTCGGATCATGAGAGTCAGCCGAGAATCCGGCCGGTACCGCAAAGAATCTATAACGCAGTTTGAACTAATTCTTGGCTATGTGACACACCTAAATCTTAGTACTTCATTACCTCAAGATTTGGTGTTCACGTAATCAAAACATTCATGTATAACTACTCAACCATAATAAATTTAATAATAAAAACCTGCCCATACATGATTAATTTAATTAAAACATTATCTCCCAGGTTCTCTAACCTTTAATACAATCATTCAAGTGCAGAAATTAAATTATTACATCACATCATTATTAAAAGTCTATCATCATAATTATAAAACAAAATTACAAGTCTTAATCACTTGTAAATTTTTCTCTTTCCTTTGCTAGTTGTAGGTTTATCTACCTTCTCATTCATAGCTACAATAAATATATAAATATGCAAGAGTGAGCAAACAAAGCTCACTTGAAATAAGAATATATATTTTCACATCATTTGCCAAATAATAGGCTCAATAGAACTGAATGATTTGTTCTATTAACATTTCAACATTTGCAAATTCATGGCCTCAATAAAACTGAATGATATGTTCTATTTACATTCTTAAATATACTACTGAGGGTTAAATGACCATGAACTATGTCCACAATTATAAGTAATCTTTCAACTTTAACTTTAACATTCATATGACTATAAGGACTCCACATACTTAGGGGGATCAATCTTTCGTACATTGTATTGTGCACAACCATTTCAACGCTAAGCGTAAACCCCTAAACATAGGGTTGTTCATCTCAGTATTTAGAGTACAAATCTGCACCAAAGAAAGTTTGGTTTGGATAAGCTTTCAAGGGTAATTGAAGTTTAATGATCATCAACTAGGGAACTAGTTGAATCAACAATGCTTGATAATACTACAATTTTTTAATAACAACATAACTTAGAACATTTGAGAATCATAAATGAAATGATTCTACATATCTAACTCATGCTTGAAATAACTATAGAGCATAACTATTCAATAGAATGAATAAAATGGTTAACCTTTGTTTGAACAGTAAAATAAGCTAAGGTTCATGTTTTATAACATTAGAAATGAAATTTCTGAACTTTAAGACACTTGCTTAACTGTAAACAAATTAGAATGAATCAATCAATTGAGAATTTCCAATAACACTAGAATTAGGGTTTGATCAAATGGATTTTGGAAACAATTTACTTATTCAATAACAGTTGATAAAAAGCTTGCTCAATCAAAAGCATGAAGTTATAATAAATGAAATAACTCAACGAAAATGTAGAGTTAAAAACTTGCACAACGTAATAAATGAACTAGCTCAACGAAAGTGTAGAGTTAGAAAACATGCCTCGAGCGTAAGCAAAAATATTAAACTCACGTTCACCTAAACACAATATTAAAACTATAACATCTATTAGACATACTAATATTCACGTTTCAATACAAAATGCATTACTAGATAAATTTGTTATTTTAACGTAAGTCTTATGCTACGCTTTACATTTCAGAATTCCCAAGTGTTAATCATCATAACACTTAACTATCGTTCAATGTATAAACTAAGTTATCACATAACGCGTTTCTGATTTACTAATCATTTTTGCAACTTTGATCATACTAACCACAACTCACTATGTTATGTTAACCTTAACATTACACATTTAACATGCTAACATAATTTCAGACCATACTAGGATGTTTCCCCCAAGTCTGATGTAATAGCAGAAGTCAGAATCTCAAACTGTAGGGTACGGCAATTGTTATTGCCATACAAAGGTCCTGGGACCCGGCAATTGCGTTGCTGTTGTTTTGGCCTTAGCACCGGTAAGTAATTGCTATTGGTGTTCAGACAGATTTAAAGAAGGCTATGAACAAGAGTCAAACTTTAGCCCAACAAACACAAATTTCACCCAATAAACAGTAATATTAACACGTAAAATAAATATTCAACTATCATAAACATGATTGCTCACATTTACAACCAATTAAAATAATTTAACACTAACTAAAACCATTTTAATTTCTCAAAACTCATTTTTTTTCATAAAACTCAATTTTCTTGACATTCATTCTAGAAATCATCACTGTGAATTCATTAGTTGGCCAAATCACCTCATTCAAATTACGTTATGCTCGTATCTCAATGAACTATCATATACAAGCGTCAATTTACAGTTTAACAAACTAATTGACCACTAAAATTGTTACTTTTACTCAAGCCATATGAAGAACACAAACACTGTTAAAATTTTCTTCTACTGTAAACTGAATTTAGCATGCGTTTTTCTTGATTGACATAAACTCTAGCATCATAAGCATGTATAATCACAATAACTAAATTACATAAAAAAATTCGAAAGAAAAATTCACAGAGCATAGCCAAAACTTTGTCGTAGTTCACATATGTAGACATATACATATATATATTAGAGTTGTATAAGAAATACCTTCAAATTGCTTGCTAATCTCCACTTACACCACTAGAATTACTTGAAAATCCTAAGCTTTCTCTCAATTCTCTGTAATTTTTCTCTGTATCTTTTCTTAGGTTTAGGCTTAGAGAATGTACTTAATACGTAAAAGAAAACTGACACCTTAATACGCATACTAATGATATTAACGGTTATAACATAAACGTATATAATATAAATATATTATATTTATTATTTTATTTGTTTTATTTATATTATTTATTTTATTTAACTAGAAATCTCAAAAGCCATAAGGCTTGTTTGGCAAATCATTTAAATTTAAAGAATTTATATAATAAGCCTTGTTTGGAAAAAACTAAATTAAACTACTTTAATTTATTTTAATAACTCCTTATAATATAGTTATTTGTCACACTATATTAATCAAGCTTTCATATTTAATTTTAATTAATGCAAATCATAATTAATTAAATAAATCCTTTAATCACATAACACAATACAAATAATTATTCATTAAATTGAAATATCAATATAATAATCATTTCCTTAATTCATCAATTATTTATTTAATAAATAATTAACTAAACAAAATTAAATCAATTGAACAAATATTTATTCAATGATAATCACATCTATTAAATATATAAATTAATAAATATTTAATATTACATTTAAAATTCTAGAATGTTACATCATTCCCTCCTTAAAAGGATTCTGTCCTCAGAATCACAATTCAAACAATCAAATCGTCACATTCTTCCCTACTTACAAAGATTCTGTCCCCATAATCGAAGACATAGATTAAACAAATAACTTAGGGTAACTTTTCATCATTTCAGTTTCGAGTTCCCACGTTGCCTCTTCGATATTGTGGTTTCTCTATATCACCTTCACAGAAGGTATCACTTTATTTCTGAGCACTTGTTCTTTCCAGTCGACTATCTGGATAGAAACTTCTTCATAAGACAAAATCTTTATCGAATTGCAATGGTTCGTACTCTATCACGTGCTTGTAATCGGGTTTATACGGTCGTAACACCGAAATATGAAAAACATTATGAATGTTTTCCAATTCTGGAAGCAGAGCTACCTCATAAGCCACTTCCCCCACTATTCGTAGTATTTCAAACGGTCCAATAAATCTTGGGCTGAGCTTTCCTTTCTTGCCAAAATGAATTTTTCCCTTCCAAGGAGAAACTTTTAGGAAAACAAAATTTCCTACTTCAAATTCGCGATTTGTCTATGTTGATTGACATACTTTTTATGTTTATCTTGGGCTGCTACCAATCTTATCCTGATGAGTTTGAAAACTTCAGTAGTTTGTTGTACCAGTTTTGGTCCTAACAGTTGGCGTTCACTGACTTCATCCCAGAATAGTGGAGTTCGGCACTTTCTGCCATACAATACCTCGTAAGGTGGCATGTCGATGCTCCCGTGGTAACTGTTGTTGTAGGCAAATTCTACCAACGGTAAATGTTCATCCCAGCTTTCTTTGAAATCCATGATGTATGCTCTCATCATATCTCCTAACATTTGGATAGTTCGTTCGCTTTGCCCGTCGGTTTGCGGTTGGTATGTTGTACTCATTCGCAATTGTTTTCCCATATATTCTTGTAGTCTCTTCCAGAAGTTTGATGTGAACCTTGGATCTCTATCTGACACTATTGACACTGGAACTCCATGTCTTGACATGATTTCTTTAACGTACAATCTCGCTAGCTGATCAAGATTAAAACGTGCAGATTTTGTCAATCTATCCACTATCACCCATATCACATCGTATCTTTTCTGAGTCGTTGGAAGTCCTACCACAAAATCCATTGTGATAGGCTCCCATTTCCATTCTGGTATTTCCAAAGGTTGAAGTAACCCGCTTGGTCGTTGATGTTCAGCTTTCACCTTCTGACCCGTCAAGCATTTTGCAACGCATTCTGCAACACCTCTTTTCATATTCGGTCACCAAAAATATCGCCACAAATCTTGAATCGAATATCTTATGTTGTGTGCTTCAGTCAAAATTTCATCTTTAAGCTCTGGCACTGCTGGAACCCAAATTCTTTCCTTGAATCATAGTAGTCCTTCGATATCGATCTTGTATTTAACATCGCTACCCTCAATCACTTTCTCTTTGATCGTTTCGTATTCTATATCTTTTAGTTGAGCACTCTTCACTTTGTCCACCAAAGTTGGACTAGCATCTATCTAAAATAGTCGTTCATCGGATTCCTTTGGAAATTTAATTTCCAACTCTAGCTTTGTCATTGCTGAAATAAGCTCCTCCTGAGTAGTTATTAGCATCAACTTCTCCCGACCTTTCCTGCTCAAAGTATCTTCAACCACATTTGCTTTGCCCGGATGATAAAAGATCTCACAATCGTAATTCTTTATCAATTCCATCCATCTTCTTTGTCTCATATTCAGGTCCTTCTGTGTGAAAATATACTTTAGACTTTTATGGTGTGTGTAGATTTCACATTTCTCTCCATAGAGATAGTGTCTCCATATCTTGAGAGCAAATACTACTGCAGCCAATTCCAAATCATGAGTCGGATAACCTTTCTCATAATCCTTCAGTTGTCTTGATACATACGCAATTACTTTATCGTTCTGCATAAAAACACATCCCAACCCTTTATGTGAGGCATCACTATACACCACAAAGTTACCTGTACTATCTGGTAATGACAACACAGGTGTTTTACTCAATTTCTTCTTCAAATCCTAGAAACTTTCATCACATTTCTCCGTCCAAACAAATTTCACAGTTTTCCTGGTCAAATTTGTTAATAGAGTGGCTATCTTAGAAAAATCTTGAATAAATCGTCTGTAATAACTGGCCAGTCCCAAGAAACTCCTCACTTCTGAAGGTGTTCTTGGTTGTTCCCAATTGATTACAGTTAGGTTTGTAATATTCATGAACGCAATCAAATTGCAAAAGTAAGCGGAAACGTGTAAAAAATCAGAGTTTAAAAATTTACAAACCATATACCCGGATCACCCTTAATGAACAATTATTAATTAAACGAAAAGATATGAAGAACAAGAATCATACCCTTGAAGATTCGAGCTTCCTCGGGTACAAGTTCACCTCCAATCCTTTTCGCGTTCAACTTGAATCCACCGGGTTTGGTTCCTTCCTTTGATCAATGTTAGCCACCCAAATGTTTGGCCTCTAGAGGTGATCCACTAAGGAAGAATAAAAATTCAAGAAAATGGGTGTTTGGCTAAACCCTAGTTTTTCTATCTCTATAGACTCTCCAACCATTGTTATTATGTATTTTTGTGATATCTGATATAAGACTCCTCTTATAAAAATATCAAGTAACCCTATTAAAATAAGGTATTTTTAATTAAACTCTTTTAATTAAATGGGCTCCCTAATCTTATTAGGGATAATTAATTAAACTCCTTTAATTAATTTTCCCTCCTAATCCTATTAGGAATAAATGAGAGTACTTATATTAAATTAATTCCTAAACTCTTTTAGAAATTAAAATAATAATAATTGTAATAATATTAATAAGACTCCTCTTATTAATTTATATTTAATATTTCTAAAATATTAAATAATAATATTAAGCTATTTAATTTATTCTATCACCATAGATTAAATTAAATATACATAACATATTATTACGATTATGCCATTAACTTCTTAAATAATTATTCTTCCTTTTATGGTGTGACCCTTTAGGTTCTCCATATTAAACCGGTTGTGAATAAATCAATTAGAACAATTCTAATCTTATTTAAATAAATAAATTAAATAATTAATTTATTTAAATAAATAATATTTATTCTACAATAGGGATAACCCTCCCTAAATGATTAATGACTTTCCAGATAATATAGATTTCAACATTAATCATAAAAGAACCTTTGAGTAAATAGTTACCGCATAATTCAATCCTTCCACCATGCAATGTCCCTATTAAATATAAGACATGGAATTCTTTGTCAAGTCTTATTTTATTTAATTATATGTATTTCGACTCTTAAATGCATAACTCCAAATAATGCAAATTAGAAACTCCTTTCTAATTTCATTCTCGCCGCCAAGGACTACTTTGGGTTGTCATTTATCGAATCACATATGACATTTTCTTCTTTTATTAGAAGTGGTAGATTCTTTATCGATCATATATTATCTCCATGTACAACTTGTTATACCCAAGCATACCCTTTGATATACCCTAAGGGTCTTAAGGAATAAGTCAAAGTATAACTCATCATACACAAGATACTATGATGATCTCAAGTCCAAGGATCACTTCAGACAACTATCACTACAGAATTCCTATCGACAGCAAGTAAAACTCCATTAGGTATTCCTTAGCGAGTCACGTTCGGTGAACTTATTCTCTAATAAGCACCTACATACTTGCTTTAGTGTCTCCACACAAATGATCATGAGATCAATCATTCTCATCCAATGAGCAAATGAACATATGTTCCAATCTATCCGGATTCACTAATCCCCAATTTAGTAATCCAATGATTGGGAACTATTTTAGTTTTAAGCTTTCTAAGAATTTAGATCTCATTAGAATGATCATCATCATTATTCTAAAAGCATTGCTTAAAACTATGGGTTTATCACATATTATAAAACAAAGATCATGTAGATAATTAAAAGCCTTTAATAAATTAATACTTTTTTTAATAAATGAATAAGATTGTTACAAAGTATATACTTTATCATAAAAAACATGACCGGCTTGTGTGCATACTACTTTCAATCTCCCACTTGCACTAAAAAGCCAATCGTCATGGTATCTCATACTCTTATTCTCTAAGTGACGATTATCCCGGCCGTTGGATAAGCTTTAGTTAATGGATATGTAATGTTGTTCATGAGAGTCCACTATCTCTATAGTGATTTCCCATCTTTCAATGATTCTAATAATCAAATGAAAGTGCCACAACACATGTTTAGATCCAAGATGAGACTTAGGAACTATTCCTAGTTCTGTAATGAACTTTTAATCCAAACAATGAACTTGCAGCTTCATTTATAGCTATATACTTTGTCTTTATCACTAAACCAGCAACCTTTTGCTATTTGGAACCTTTCAAATTCACTACACCACTGTTCAAGGTAACACTTTACCTTAAAGTGGATTTTCGGTCGTCTTGGTCTGTCTGAAAAACTTGAGTCTGTTAAGCCCTCTAGTTTTAATTTAGACCCACCATGAATATGATCACATCCTTAGTGCTGGTTAAGCACTTTAAGATGTTTTTCACCGACTCATAGTGAACTTCTCCATAATATGTTGATCGATCAACATCAGGTCTCATACATTTCATTGCATACATGATTGTCACTCATGCGACCTCTCTTTTCAAGAGTCTGTGGGGACTATTAAGAGAGATACACTCCATAGCTCATCGACATGAGACATCTGTTGGAGTTTGCTATGCTAAACGACTTTAGCATCAAATGAATATACGTTCCTTGGGTTAAGTCGAGCATCCTCTTAAATCTATCTATATATAGATTTATATCCCCAATTAAGATACTCTTCCAAATCATTCATGGAGGAATGTTTAGACAACTTTATCTTTACTGATTGTAGCATTGGTATGTAATTCCTCATCCGTAGTATATCAACATATAATACTAGAAATTTCACGACGCCTCCCATCGACCCTTTTGTACACACTAGAACTCTTACCTCATCGTATGTAACTCGGATCATCATCTTCTATGATGCGTACTCTCATCATCATCATCCATGATGAATCCATACCTCCTAGGTATCTTGAGACTATTCCGTAATTACGATTTGATTTGTGGTATAATAGGTCTATCTACAGGTTCCTCTTATTTGACTTATAGTATTTTGTGGTTCTTGAACTCTTCAACATATATTATCCTCCCACTAGCCCCTTTTAATGATAAACACCTTTATCTTGGAAGGATGCGTGTTTCGCAACAAACACCTTTTGCTAAGTAGGATTATAGAACATATACCCTAAACTTACTTTAGGATGTCTCACAAATCGACACTTGTCAAATCTTGTCCCAAGTTTATCCTTTGAAACCTTTTCACATAAGTTGGACAACCACTTATCTTAACATACTTAAGATTAGGAATCCTCCATATCCATAACTTTTATGGAGTCTTGGGGCCGAATTTTGAGGTTACCATTTTCGTAGATATGCAGCCATTTCTAGGACATTATCCCAGAAGGATACTGGAATGTCGGTAAAATCATTATGGACCGCACCATGTCCAACAAGGTACGATTTTTCATTCAGATACATCAATCAATTATTGCGTATCAGGATGTGTCCATTATGAGAAAACCATTTGAGATGATCTAGAAACTTATTGCACAAGTATGTATTCCTTTATCTAATCAAAGAACCTTAATACTTTGCCAATTTGTTTCATTTTCAATTCTTTGAACCTTTCAAATAATTCACAATTGTATCAAATATGTATATTCAACTCTTTGAATGATCATCTCCTTTTCTTATACTAGTTTGTTCAATTTGCAAAATAATTTTTACATATAAGTCAAGTATACAAAATTTATTAAGTAATATTCTAGTTCTATACAAAACATTATTATTATAAATAGAACAACAATTGTTCTTAATTATAATACCAAAGATTTCATTGTCCAACAATAAAATGGAAATAATATTTTTAACAAGAACCGGAATACAATAACAACTTATTGACTTAATAGATTTCGTTCGTAGCATTGCTAAACTATAAGTTTCTATGGCTAATATGGCAACCTTTGCTATATTTCCGCACATAGGATTACTTATATTTGTTTAGCTTTCTACTGCTTGGTCCCTTCATAAATCTATATTTATGATAACCAAAGTCCGTATGCAATACCCAAGTAGAACCTCGACTTAAAGAAAAATTTATTTTAAATTATGAACAAAATTGTATTTGTAATCGAAACTTCACTAAGCTTCTTTTGGTTAGCTCGCAAGATGCTTCTCGCAGATTTCTTTCCGTTGTCCAGCTTATTGCAAGTGGAAGCAAGCTCCTTTGCTATCCAGTATCGCTTTTGTTCTTATTATCCTTTGTTTATGCCTTTCTATTTACCTTCTTTGAATCGTTCTTCTTTTCGAGAAGATCCTTTGGCCCCTACCAAGAAGACATGGTCTTTCTTGGTTGAAAGTGACTCTCATCATTTTTCAACATGTTAAGCAAATCAACGAAGTCGATATCTAGCTTGTTTATATGAAAAATTCACAACAATTGTGAAAGGAGTCCGGAGTGAGTGCAAGATCAAATCTTAGCTCAACTCTCCATCCATGAAAAAACCGGTTGTCCTAATTGATCAATCAAATTGATTATTTTAAGAACTTTTTGCATCTTTCAGAGTGTCACTCATGGTCATTCTAGATCGGAAGAGCTCCTTAGATATCTCGATATCTATCGGCCCCACTTTCCTCACCATCAACTACTTGATGTGCGGGAATATAGTAGGAGCATCCATAGTTTCATGTCGACGCCAAGCTCGTTATTTCATGGATGCGAGCATGATGCATCGAGCCAATCTGTGCATCATCTTGCCACTTTCTAAAAGTAGCAATCTCTTCCTCAGAGGCATTATCTCGCAACCATTGCGAGGATAGGCGATATAAGGACATAAGATAGCTTTTCAGCTATGAGAACTATTCTCAAATTCCTTAACCAATCCATTTATTCCGGTCTGGTTAATTTAGCATCTAATATGCTTCGCAGTGATAGTAATTTTAGACATTATAAAATTCTGTAAATGAAATTTGTAATTAACAACATTTTAACATACATTCTTTTATTAATTACCAAAATAAATTAGGTCATGTTTTAAATTGGTATCTCCCACTATTTTCTTCAAACTATATTACCCTCACTTATATAGTTCGGCAAAATCTAATTAAAGATTTGCTAGTGAGAATAAGGATCCAATTTCAAATGTATATAGCCTTGTGGTGACACAACAAACTATATATAAATAAATAGGTAGACAACTTTTGTCAATTACATCAACTATGCAACTCCTTTTCTTTTGCCTCTTAGATTATTTTGATCAAGTGGTGGCACATCCGAATCAAAATTATCCAAGTTAAGTCCGACCTAGCACTCCATATATTCAAAAAAGAAAAATATCATCCTTATGGTGACACAACAAAACAATATTGTTCAATTTTCTTTATAAGCATCAAATGTGATAAATTAACATCATAAATACTTAATACTTGCCTTGTGGTGACACAACAAACTCATATTAAATATTTAATACTCTATTAATTTTATCATGCTAGAAGGCGACGTTCGATATTCCAAATATCTTTGAACGCTTAGGACTTAATATAAAAAAATTTGAGGGGTTTGTTATTAATTTGTCTCATCTTGTTTAGCGCAAGCATGCACATATATATATATAAAATACGCGTTATATTAATTAACACAAGCATGTTTGCATAATATATAATATATATAGTATAAGCATGCACATATATAGAATACTATATTCTACCCGGATTGATTATGGACTTTTATTCTAGTTTGGTTCACTAGAGCCACCAAGTGAACCAAAAGGTCAAACCCTAGGGGTGCAAGAAATAATATTTAAATATAACACTTACATTTAAACCGGGCTCCATTACAAATCCGGGTCTTCACGCATTCCTTGCTTCCTTTGATCTCTAATTTTCTAAAATTAATTCTAACTATTCCTATTACACAACTATTTAAAATAAATAGAAACCTTGATCAGCAGTCAAGAGGAAGTATATAGGAGGAAGATAGAATTTACATTAAGAAAAAAATTAGAGAAGATGAGGTCATGTTGAATCCCATTTAATAAAACCCATACATTCATGCATCCAACTAAAATAAAATCCAATCATATTGGTCAATAGTCCATAATCAATCCCATTTATTATCATACACATCACCATATGCATCAATAAATAACATTCATCTCATGAATAATAAACATTCAATATATATATTGATATCATTTAATGGGCAAATTTAGTTAGTATAAAATCTATTTTTGAATCAAAATAAACTCCTTTATTTTAATCCAAATTTAAATCAAAATAAAACTATTTTATTTTAATTTGTCCAATTTTGAATAAAATAAACTATTTTATTTTAATCAAAATCTTTAATCAAAATAAACTCCTTTATTTTAATTAATTATGGAATCTAATTCCATTTAAAAAAAATTATTAAAGGAAACGCGAATTTTTTTCCTATTCACAAATAAACTCCTTTATTTTGAATAATATGAAATCTTATTTCATATCTAAATAAACTCATTTATTTAAGGAAATATGAATTTTCTTTCCTATTTATAAATAAACTCTTTTATTTTGAATAATATGAAATCTTATTTCATATCTAAATAAACTCCTTTATTTAAAGAAAGATGGATTTACTTCCTATTCACAAATAAACTCCATTATTTTAGAAAAATAAAATCCAATTTCAACTCCAATTAGTTATCATGGAATCCAATTCCAACTCTAATTAGTTAGCATGAAATTCTAATTTTAAAATTAAAATAAACTTTATATTTTAATATTAAAATAAACCTTTTATTTTAAGATTAAAATAAACTTTTTATTTTAATTATAAAATAAGTAAGAATAATATATATATATATATATATAATATATATATATAATAATATATATATATATATATATATATTAGTATATATATATATATATATATATATATATATATATATATATATAATAGTATATAATCCAAGTTGCCTAGGATAAGTAACCATGCCTCAGGAAATCATGCACGTAAGAATCAACTTTTTGAAAAATAAAACCGACCAAAATAAAAAAAAAATGATCAGCGAAAGTTTTTTCTTCTGGTAGCGATTCCATGCGGTTAGAAGATTTTGGGATTATAAGCATGTTACTCTCCTTTTGAAAACATTTAGCAAGTTGCGGTTGTTATTAGGATGTCACGTCACCTTGAATAATGCGAATGACTTTAAAGCAAAAAAAAATGGAATTTCCAATTTAAAAAAAAATTTTCGTTTTTTTTTATTTTTTTAATAAATTTTATACAATAAAATTATGCCCAATTAAATTGTTCTAAACACATATCAATATAGATATTAAATTAAAACAATTAATAATTTACATAAAGGTTTGGCTCTGATGCCACTGTTAGGTTTGTAATATTCATGAACGCAATCAAATTGCAAAAGTAAGCGGAAACGTGTAAAAAATAAGAGTTTAAAAATTTACAAACCATATACCCGGATCACCCTTTATGCACAATTATTAATTAAACGAAAAGATATGAAGAACAAGAATCATACCCTTGAAGATTCGAGCTTCCTCGGGTACAAGTTCACCTCCAATCCTTTTCGCGTTCAACTTGAATCCACCGGGTTTGGTTCCTTCCTTTGATCAACGTTAGCCACCCAAATGTTTGGCCTCTAGAGGTGATCCACCAAGGAAGAATAAAGATTCAAGAAGATGGGTGTTTGGCTAAACCCTAGTTTTTCTATCTCTATAGACTCTCCAACCATTGGAATTATGTATTTTTGTGATATCTGATATAAGACTCCTCTTATAAAAATATCAAGTAACCCTATTAAAATAAGGTATTTTTAATTAAACTCTTTTTAATTAAATGGGCTCCTAATCTTATTAGGGATAATTAATTAAACTCCTTTAATTAATTTTCCCTCCTAATCCTATTAGGAATAAATGAGAGTACTTATATTAAATTAATTCCTAAACTCTTTTAGAAATTAAAATAATAATAATTGTAATAATATTAATAAGACTCCTCTTATTAATTTATATTTAATATTTCTAAAATATTAAATAATAATATTAAGCTATTTAATTTATTCTATCACCATAGATTAAATTAAATATACATAACATATTATTATGATTATGCCATTAACTTCTTAAATAATTATTCTTCCTTTTATGGTGTGACCCTTTAGGTTCTCCATATTAAACCGGTTGTGAATAAATCAATTAGAAACAATTCTAATCTTATTTAAATAAATAAATTAAACAATTAATTTATTTAAATAAATAATATTTATTCTACAATAGGATAAGCCTCCCTAGCGATCAACGACTTTCCAGATAATATAGATTTCAACATTAATCATAAAAGAACCTTTGAGTAAATAGTTACCTGCACAATTCAATCCTTCCACCATACAATGTCCCAATTAAATATAAGACATGGAATTACTTGTCAAGTCTTATTTTATTTAATTATATGTATTTCGACTCTTAAATGCACAACTCAAATAATGCAAATTAGAAACTCCTTTCTAATTTCATTCGCCCGCCAAGGACTACTGGGTTGTCATTTATCGAATCACATAGGACATTTCTCTTCTTTTATTAGAAGTGGTAGATTCTTTATTAATCATATATTATCTCCATGTACAACTTGTTATACCCAAGCATTCCCTTTGATATACCCTAAGGGTCTTAAGGAATAAGTCAAAGTATAACTCATCATACACAAGATACTATGATGATCTCAAGTCCAAGGATCACTTGTACAACTATCACTACAGGAATTCCTATTGACAGGCAAGTAAAACTCCATTAGGTATTCCTTAGCGAGTCACGTTCAGGGAACTTATTCTCTAATAAGCACCTACATACTTGCTTTAGTGTCTCCACACAAATGATCATGAGATAAATCATTCTCATCCAATGAGCAAGCAACGTATGTACCAATCTATCCGGATTCACTAATCCCCAATTTAGTAATCCAATGATTGGGAACTATTTTAGTTTTAAGCTTTCTAAGAATTTAGATCTCATTAGAATGATCATCATCATTATTCTAAAAACATTGCTTAAAACTATGGGTTTATCACATATTATAAAACAAAGATCATGTAGATAATTAAAAGCCTTTAATAAATTAATACTTTTTATTAATAAATGAATAAGATTGTTACAAAGTATATGCTTTATCATCAAACATGACCGGCTTGTGTGCATACTACTTTCAATCTCCCATTTGCACTAAAGCCAATCGTCATGGTATCTCATACTCTTTCTCTCTAAGTGACGATTATCCCATTGTTGGATAAGCTTTAGTTAATGGATATGTAATGTTGTTCATGAGAGTCCACTATCTCTATAGTGATTTCCCATCTTTCAATGATTCTAATAATCAAATGAAAGTGCCACAACACATGTTTAGATCCAAGATGAGACTTTAGAACTATTCCTAGTCTCAGAATGAACTTTTAATCCAAACAATCGACTTGCAGCCTTCATTTATAGCTATATACTTTGTCTTTATCACTAAACCAAAGAACCTTTTGCTATTTGGAACCTTTTAAATTCACTACACCTTTGTTCAAGGTAACACTTTACCTTAAAGTGGATTTTTGGTCGCTCTTGGTGCATTCGAAAAACTTGAGTCTGTTAAGCCCTCTAGTTTTAATTTAGACCCACTGAATATGATCACATCCTTAGTGCCGGTTAAGCACTTTAAGATGTTTTTCACTGACTTATAGTGAACTTCTCCATAATATGACTAATCAACATCAGGTCTTGTACATTTCATTGCATACATGATTGTCACTCATGCAACCTCTCTTTTCAAGAGTCTGTGGGGACTATTAAGAGATATACACTCCACAGCTCATCGACATGAGACATCTGTTGGAGTTTGCTATGCTAAACGACTTTAGCATCAAATGAATATACGTTCCTTGGGTTAAGTCGAGCATCCTCTTAAATCTATCTATATATAGATTTATATCCCCAATTAAGATACTCTTCCAAATCATTCATGGAGGAATATTTAGACAACTTTATCTTTACTGATTGTAGCATTGGTATGTAATTCCTCATCCGTAGTATATCAACATATAATACTAGAAATTTCACGACGCCCCACCCAATGACTCTTTTTCACACACTAGAACTCTTACCTCATCGTGATGTAACTCTGGATCATCATCTTCTATGATGCGTACCTCATCATCATCATCCATGATGAATCCATACCTCCTAGGTATCTTCTGTGACTATTCGTAATTACGATTCAGTTGTGGTATAATAGGTCTATCTACAGGTTCCTCTTATTTGACTTATAGTATTTTGTGGTTCTTGAACTCTTCAAGATATATTATCCTCCCACTAGCCCCTTTTAATGATAAACACCTTTATCTTAGAAGGATGCGTGTTTTGCAACAAACACCTTTTGCTAAGTAGGATTATAGAACATATACCCTAAACTTACTTTAGGATGTCCCACAAATCGACACTTGTTAAATCTTGTCCCAACCTTATCCTTTGAAACCTTTTCACATAAGTTGGACAACCACTTATCTTAACATACTTAAGATTAGGAATCCTCCATATCCATAACTTTTATGGAGTCTTGGGGCCGAATTTTGAGGTTACCATTTTCGTAGATATGCAGCCATTTCTAGGACATTATCCCAGAAGGATACTGGAATGTCGGTAAAATCATTATGGACCGCACCATGTCCAACAAGGTACGATTTTTCATTCAGATACATCAATCAATTATTGCGTATCAGGATGTGTCCATTATGAGAAAACCATTTGAGATGATCTAGAAACTTATTGCACAAGTATGTATTCCTTTATCTAATCAAAGAACCTTAATACTTTGCCAATTTGTTTCATTTCTGAATTCTTTGAACCTTTCAAATAATTCACAATTGTATCAAATACAGACATTCAACTCTTTGAATGATCATCTCCTTTTTCTTATACTAGTTTGTTCAATTTGCAAAATAATTTTTACATATAAGTCAAGTATACAAAATTTATTAAGTAATATTCTAGTTCTATACAAAACATTATTATTATAAATAGAACAACAATTGTTCTTAATTATAATACCAAAGATTTCATTGTCCAACAATAAAATGGAAATAATATTTTTAACAAGAACTGGAATACAATAACAACTTATTGACTTAATAGATTTGCCCGTAGGCATTGCTAAACTATAAGTTTCTATGGCTAATATGGCAACCTTTGCTATATTTCCCGCACATAGGATTACTTATATTTGTTTAGCTTTCTACTTCTGTTTGGTCCCTTCATAAATCTATATTTATGATAACCAAAGTCCGTATGCAATACCCAAGTAGAACCTGACTTAAAGAAAATTTATTTTAAATTATGAACAAAATTGTATTTGTAACTCAAACTTCACTAAGCTTCTTTTGGTTAGCTCGCAAGATGCTTCTCGCAGATTTTTCCGGTGTCCAAAGCTTATTGCAAAGGTGGAAGCAAGCTCCTTTGCTATCCGTATCGCTTTTGTTCTTATTATCCTTTGTTTATGCCTTTCTATTTACCTTCTT
This sequence comes from Panax quinquefolius, assembly GCA_020205615.1. Classification (NCBI taxonomy): domain Eukaryota; kingdom Viridiplantae; phylum Streptophyta; class Magnoliopsida; order Apiales; family Araliaceae; genus Panax; species Panax quinquefolius. The sequence continues at coordinate 205,626 of JAINUW010000279.1, forward strand.
TGAATCGTTCTTCTTTTTGGAAGATCCTTTGGCCCCTACCAAGAAGACATGGTCTTTCTTGGTTAGAAAGTGACTCTCATCATTTTTCAACATGTTAAGCAAATCAACGAAGTCGATATCTAGCTTGTTTATATGAAAAATTCACAACAATTGTGAAAGGAGTCCGGAGTGAGTGCAAGATCAAATCTTAGCTCAACTCTCCATCCATGAAAAAAACAGGTTGTCCTAATTGATCAATCAAATTGATTATTTTAAGAACTTTTGTGCAGATTTGTAGTGTCATCTGGTCATTCTAGATCGGAAGAGCTCCTTAGATATCTCGATATCTATCGCCCTACTTTCCTCACCATCAACTACTTGATGTGCGGGAATATAGTAGGAGCATCCATAGTTTCATGTTGATTGTTGAAGCTCGTTACTCATGGATGCGAGCATGATGCATCGAGCTAATCAGTGCATCATCTTGCCACTTTCTAAAAGTAGCAATCTCTTCCTCGAGGCATTATTCGCAACCATTGCAGGATAGGCGATAAGGACATAAGATAGCTTTTCACTATGAGAACTATTCTCAAATTCCTTAACCAATCCATTTATTCCTATTCAGTTAATTTAGCATCTAATATGCTTTGCAGATGATAGTAATTTTAGACATTATAAAATTCTGTAAATGAAATTTGTAATTAACAACATTTTAACATACATTCTTTTATTAATTACCAAAATAAATTAGGTCATGTTTTAAATTGGTATCTCCCACTATTTTCTTCAAACTATATTACCTCACTTATATAGTTCGGCAAAATCTAATTAAAGATTTGCTAGTGAGAATAAGGATCCAATTTCAAATGTATATAGCCTTTGTGGTGACACAACAAACTATATATAAATAAATAGGTAGACAACTTTTGTCAATTACATCAACTATGCAACTCCTTTTCTTTTGCCTCTTAGATTATTTTGATCAGTGGTGGCACATCCGAATCAAAATTATCCAAGTTAAGTCCGACCTAGCACTCCATATATTCAAAAAAGAAAAATATCATCCTTATGGTGACACAACAAAACAATATTGTTCAATTTTCTTTATAAGCATCAAATGTGATAAATTAACATCATAAATACTTAATACTTGCCTTGTGGTGACACAACAAACTCATATTAAATATTTAATACTCTATTAATTTTATCATGCTAGAAGGCGACGTTCGATATTCCAAATATCTTTGAACGCTTAGGACTTAATATAAAAAAATTTGAGGGGTTTGTTATTAATTTGTCTCATCTTGTTTAGCGCGCATGCACATATATATATAAAATACGCGTCATATTAATTAACATGCGAAACATGTTTGCATAATATATAATATATATAGTATAAGCATGCACATATAGAATACTATATTCTACCCGGATTGATTATGGACTTTTATTCTAGTTTGGTTCACTAGAGCCACCAAGTGAACCAAAAGGTCAAACCCTAGGGGTGCAAGAAATAATATTTAAATATAACACTTACATTTAAACCCGGGCTCCATTACAAACGGGTCTTCACGCGCTCCTTGCTCCTTTGATCTCTAATTTTCTAAAATTAATTCTAACTATTCCTATTACACAACTATTTAAAATAAATAGAAACCTTGATCAGCAGTCAAGAGGAAGTATATAGGAGGAAGATAGAATTTACATTAAGAAAAAAATTAGAGAAGATGAGGTACGCAGACCCCATTTAATAAAACCCATACATTCATGCATCCAACTAAAATAAAATCCAATCATATTGGTCAATAGTCCATAATCAATCCCATTTATTATCATACACATCACCATATGCATCAATAAATAACATTCATCTCATGAATAATAAACATTCAATATATATATTGATATCATTTAATGGGCAAATTTAGTTAGTATAAAATCTATTTTTGAATCAAAATAAACTCCTTTATTTTAATCCAAATTTAAATCAAAATAAAACTATTTTATTTTAATTTGTCCAATTTTGAATAAAATAAACTATTTTATTTTAATCAAAATCTTTAATCAAAATAAACTTCTTTATTTTAATTAATTATGGAATCTAATTCCATGTAAAAAAAAAATTATTAAAGGAAACGCTAATTCTTTTCCTATTCACAAATAAACTCCTTTATTTTGAATAATATGAAATCTTATTTCATATCTAAATAAACCTTTATTTAAGGAAATATGGATTTCTTTCCTATTTATAAATAAACTCTTTTATTTTGAATAATATGAAATCTTATTTCATATCTAAATAAACTCCTTTATTTAAGGAAAGATGGATTTACTTCCCTATTCACAAATAAACTCCTTTATTTTAGAAAAATAAAATCCAATTTCAACTCCAATTAGTTATCATGGAATCCAATTCCAACTCTAATTAGTTAGATGAAATTCTAATTTTAAAATTAAAATAAACTTTATATTTTAATATTAAAATAAACCTTTTATTTTAAGATTAAAATAAACTTTTTATTTTAATTATAAAATAAGTAAGAATAATATGTATATATATATATTAACCGTATATATAATAATATATATATATATATATATTAGTATCGAATATATATATATATATATATATATATATATAATAGTATATAATCCAAGTTGCCTAGGATAAGTAACTATGCCTCAGGAAATCATGCACGTAAGAATCAACTTTTTGAAAAATAAAACCGACCAAAAAAAAAAAAAATGATCAGCGAAACTTTTTTCTTCTGGTAGCGATTCCATGCGGTTAGAAGATTTTGGGATTACCGAAGCATGTTACTCCCCTTTTTGAAAACATTTAGCAAGTTGCAGTAGTTACAGGATGTCACGTCACCTTGAATAATGCGAATGACGGAAAGCAAAAAAAAATTGAATTTCCAATTTTAAAAAACAGCTTTTCGGTTTTTTTTTTTTTTTTAATAAATTTTATACAATAAAATTATGCCCAATTAAATTTTTCTAAACACATATCAATATAGATATTAAATTAAAACAATTAATAATTTACATAAAGGTTTGGCTCTGATGCCACTGTTAGGTTTGTAATATTCATGAACGCAATTAAATTGCAAAAGTAAGCGGAAACGTGTAAAAAATAAGAGTTTAAAAATTTACAAACCATATACCCAGATCACCCTTTATGCACAATTATTAATTAAACGAAAAGATATGAAGAACAAGAATCATACCCTTGAAGATTCGAGCTTCCTCGGGTACAAGTTCACCTCCAATCCTTTTCGCGTTCAACTTGAATCCACCGGGTTTGGTTCCTTCCTTTGATCAACGTTAGCCACCCAAATATTTGGCCTCTAGAGGTGATACCCACTTCTCAAATATATTTTCGAAAAGTATTTAGCACCCTTCAACTGATCAAACAAGTCATCTATTCTTAGTAATGGATATTTGTTTTTAATAGTGACCTTGTTTAATTCTCTATAATCAATGCAAAGATGCATTGATACATCTTTCTTCTTCACGAATAACACTGGCGCTCCCCACGGCGATACGCTTGGTTGAATATACTTCTTGTCTGGCAATTCTTGCAACTGTACCATCAGTTCCTTCATTTCTAATAGAGCCATTCTGTACGGGGCCTTCGATATCGGTGTTGTCCCTGGCACTAAGTCGATTACGAATTCAATCTCTCTGTCAGGCGGAAGTCCTGGAAAATCCTCTGGAAACACATCCTCAAATTCCCTCACCACGGGTATCTCTTCCAATTTCACATTATTTTTCTGAGTATCGACTATTTAAGCTAAATAGCCCACACAGCCTTGACTCAACAATTTCTTGGCCTACATAATCATCAGATATTTCATTTGTCTAGGCGACTTGCTACCATAAAATACTACCTTAGACGGGGTCATAAGGTTTACACACTTCTTTTGGCAATCAATTACCGCTCCATATTTGAACAGCCAATCCATTCCCAAAATAACATCAAACTCTCCAAGTCTAATCGGAATCAAATCTATCATCAAGATATTCTCCTTAATATTCACCCTACAGTTCTTGTATACGAATCTAACAGGGATTATCTCTTTATTCGCAATTTCTATGTTCAAAGGAAAATTCAGTTCTTCTCTAGACAATTCTAACCTCTTAGCAAATTCATCTGAGATAAATGAGAAAGTAGCACCCGAATCAAATAATACATAAGCAACAATATCATTGATTGGGATAATACCTGACACAACATCTTTTGATTGCATAACATCTTGCACAGTCATGTTGAAGGTTCTAGCTGTGGGTTTGTTTGATGTTGTACCTCCACTGTTACCTCCATTGCTTCTGGTTGTCACTCCATCCTTCTTCTTTGGGCATTCACGAGTAAAGTGTTCCTTGGATCCGCATGTGAAGCACACATTCTTCTTAGGTTGTGTGCAATTTGGGGCGATGTGATCCTCCTAGCCACAATTGAAGCATACTCGTTTCCCCATCAAGCACGCACCCTTGTGAAACTTCCCGCATGTAGCACATGCTTCAAGCTTCTTGTTCTGTTGGTTTCCAGCACCCACGTTTCCATTCCAATTCCCCTTCAAGTTGTTGTTGTTGTTGTTTCCACCACTACCACCTCCATTCTTAATTTTCACCTCATTCTTCTTCTTCTTCTTCTGTTCCTGATTGAACTTTGTCACTGCCTCGCCTCCACCTTCAGCGAGTATTGCTTTCTCCATCACTGCTACGAAATCCTCAATTGAAATAGGGAAACCCTACTGTACAACCAGGGCTTCAGTCCCTGTTCAAACCTCTTCGCCTTGCGTTCGTCCGCGCTGACTTGATAAGGCGCAAACCTCGTCGACTCATTAAATTTAACGGCATACTCAAATACCGTCATTGTTCCCTACCTCAGTTCCAGAAATTGTACTTCCAGCTGACCCTTCAAACTCTCGGGAAAATAGGTCTCGAATAATATCTCCTTAAACCTATCCCAGGTCATCATCCCTGGTCTTTCTCGAGTTTTATTGGCCTGCCACTAATAACTAGCTTCTGCTTTCAACATGAATGTTGCGAAAGTAGTCTTCTGATCATCTCCTACCCTAGCAACATCGAATACCTTTTCTATCTCCATAATCCAAGTCTGTGCCTCGACTGGATTCACTAACCCACAAAATTAAGGTGGTCCAACCGCCTTGAACTCCTTAAACGTTGTTCTTTGGTTCTGTGGTTGATTCTACAACGCTCCTGTCAGTAACGTCACTAATTTTTGAACTGGGTTAGCATCAACATTATCATTATTGTTGGTTCCTTCGTTAGTTCTCTGTCGTGGTGGTTGACGTCTAGGAGGCATTTTCTGTTTAAAAATACACCCATTAGATTATTACTCAACTCTTTTAAGTAATTTCTATATAACTTGCTTCCACAAAAGAAATAACAACAAATCACATAACACTTTGAATAAAACAACAACTTTTATTTATTCATAACCTCTTTGAAAACATAAAACAATAGCATTACTGCTATTTACATTACTTCCTGAACTACAAAAGTTTCAGGACAACATCATCCTCATATCCCATAGGTTTCATAACACTTGGGACTTCCAATTTATTTAATATTTATAACTCGAACAACTACGATGTTCTACTAAGATACTGCTTAGCCTTACTACGCTCTTCTTCCATAATCCGTAACATTGTTCTACGACCTAATACATACGATGACAGCGCGCATCTCAAACTGAATAGGATATCCCATGACCCTATCCTGAGCTCGATTAACCATGGTGTTGAATACTCTATTCATCTCTTCCATCTTATTCTCTTTGCCTGTGCGTCTTTCACTGCTATCCCGGCTCGTTGAAACATTACCTCATATGCGTCCTCGGCTCTTGTCCTCTTCGTAGCTTCTTCCCTTAGCTTATTCTTCAATTTAGTGACCTCCTCGATCAATTGTTCTTTCTCTCCTTCATTCTGTTATAGCTTCTCCTCGACATTAGTCAGTCGTTCCTCACGATCTTGGATCTCATCGTCTTTCTGTGTCATTGCAGTCTGTTGTTCAGCTACTATCTCTTGCAATAACTCAATTGTATCCTGAAGTTCCACGTTATGGTCGTAGACTTCATTGTACATTCGAGCTGCTATCGAGGTTAGTGTAGTCTCCTCTTCCTCGTCATCCTCATCCTCTTGTGGCAACTCAACGGGATCCTCCTTATCCGTCTCCACATCATCATCCTCATCTTCAACCACTGTGACCAACGGGGCTCACTCCCGTGGCAGTAGTTGTTCCCAACTAACCTGAATGTCTCGAGGCTCCTCCTCTATAGGCATCTGAGGTCTATCCTCCCTAGCCTGACTGGATTCTCCGACGTTAGTCATCCTGACAACAAAATTTTAAGTTCCAATTATTAATCATTACTACTCGACACTCACGAGTACACAAGTATAAACACATAATCACATAAGTGTTTTATTATTTCTTCCTTAAAACCCGATAAGAGTTAATCACCACTATCTTTTCAAAGGTTACCTCCTAAGGCTTTTCCCCACCTAAGGTTCATAACCTAAAGCTTTGATACCAACTTGTGACACCCCCAAATCCTGGTACTTCATTACCTCAAGATTTGGTGTTCACGTAATCAAAACATTCATGTATAACTACTCAATCATAATAAATTGAATAATAAAAACCTGCCCATACAGGATTACTTTAATAAAAAAATTATCTTCCAGGTTCTCTAACCTTGAATACAATCATTCAAGTGCGGAAATTAAATTATTACTTCACATCATTATTACAAGTCTATCATCATAACTATAAAAAAAAATTACAAGTCTTCATCATTTCTACATTTTTCCCTTTCCTTTGCTAGTTGTAGGTTTATCTACCTTCTCATTCATAGTTGCAATAAATATATAAATATGCAAGAATGAGGAAACAAAGCTCACTTGAAATAAGAATAAATATCTTTACATCATTTGCCAAATAATAGGCTCAATGGAACTGAATGATTTGTTCTATTAACATTTCAACATTTGCCAATTCATGGCCTCAATAGAAATGAATGATATGTTCTATTTACATTCTTAAATATACTACTGAGGGTCAAATGACCATGAACCATGTCCACAGTTATAAGTAATCTTTCAACTTTAACTTTAACAGTCATATGACTATAAGGACTCCATGCGTTTTTGGGGGATCAATCCTTCGTACAATGTATTGTGCACAACCATTTCAACGCTAAGCGTAAACCCCTAAACATAGGGTTGTTCATCTCAGTATTTAGAGTACAAGTCCGCACCAAAAAAAGTTTGGTTTGGATAAGCTTTTAAGGGTAATTGAAGTTTAATGATCATCAACTAAGGAACTAGTTGAATCAACAATGCTTGATAATACTACAGTTGTTTAATAACAATATAACTTAGAACATTTGAGAATCATAAATGAACTGATTCTACATATCTAACTCATGCTTGAAATAACTATAGAGCATAAGTATTTAATAGAATGAATAAAATGGTTAACCTTTTCTTGAACAGTAAAATAAGCTACGGTTCAAGTTTTATAACATTAGAAATGAAATTTCTGAACTTTAAGACACTTGCTTAACTGTAAATAAGTTAGAATTAATCAATTAATTGAGAATTTCCAATAACACTAGAATTAGGGTTTGCTCAAATGGATTTTGGAAATAATTTACTTATTCAATAACAGTTGATAAAAATCTTGCTCAATCAAAAGCATGAAGTTATAATAAATGAACTAACTCAACGAAAATGTAGAATTAAAAACTTGCACAATGTAATAAACGAACTAGCTCAACGAAAGTGTAGAGTTAGAAAACTTGCCTCAAGCGTAAGCTAAAATATTAAACTCACGTTCACCTAAACACAGTATTAAAACCGTAACATCGATTAGACATACTAATATTCATGTTTCAATATAAAACGCATTACTAACTAAACTTGTTATTTTAACGCAAGTCTTATGCTACGTTTTATATTTCAGAATTCCCAAGTGTTAATCATCATAACACTTAACTATCGTTCAATGTATAAACTAAGTTATCACATAACGCGTTTCTGATTTACTAATCATTTTTGCAACTTTGATCATACTAACCACAACTCACTATGTTATGTTAACCTTAACATTACACATTTAACATGCTAACAAAATTTCAGACCATACTAGGATGTTTCCCCCAAGTCTGCTGTAATAGCAGAAGTCAGAATCTCAAACTGTGGTATGGCACAATTGTGTACATACTGAAAACTTAGGACCGTAAGCAGTATTCGCCATTTTGCCTTCATACCATCAAGCAATGTTTGTGTGTGTTTGACAGACGCAGAGAAGGCTATGAGAACAAGATTTAACTTTAGCTCAACAAACACAAATTTCACCCAATAAACAGTAATATTAACACATAAAATAAATATACAACTATCATAAACATGATTGCTTACATTTACAACCAATTAGAACAATTTAACACTAACTAAAACCATTTTAATTTCTCAAAACTCATTTTTTCATAAAAACTCAATTTTCTTGACATTCGTTCTAGAAATCATCACTTTGAATTCATTAGTTGGCCAAATCACCTCATTCAAATTATGTTATGCTCGTATCCCAATGAACTATCATATACAAGCGTCAATTTACAGTTTAACATACTAATTGGCCACTAAAATTGTTACTTTTACTCAAGCAATATGAAGAACACAAACACTGTAAAAAAATTTCTTCTACTATAAACCGAATTTTGCATGCAATTTTCTTGATTGACATAAACTCTAGCATCATAAGCATGTATAATCACAATAACTAAATTACATAATAAAATTCGGAAGAAAAATTCACAGAGCATCGCCAAAACTTTGCCGTAGTTAACATATGTAGACATATACATATATATATATATATATTAGAGTTGTATAAGAAATACCTTCAAATTGCTTGATAATCTCCACTAATACCACTAGAATTGCTTGAAAATCCTAAGCTTTCTCTCAATTCTCTGTAATTTTTTTCTGTAGCTTTTCTTAGGTTTAGGCTTAGACAATATACATAAAACGTAAAAGAAAACTGACACCTTAATACGCATACTAATGATATTAACGGTTATAACATAAACGTATATAATATAAATATATTATATTTATTATTTTATTTATTTTATTTATATTATTTATTTTATTTAACTAGAAATCTCAAAAGCCATAAGGCTTGTTTGGCAAATCATTTAAATTTAAAGAATTTATATAATAAGCCTTGATTGGCAAAACTAAATTAAACTACTTTAATTTATTTTAATAACTCCTTAAAATATAGTTATTTGTCACACTATATTAATCAAGTTTTATATTTAATTTTAATTAATGCAAATCACAATTAATTAAATAAGTCCTTTAATCACATAACACAATACAAATAATTAATCATTAAATTGAAATATCAATATAATAATCATTTCCTTAATTCATCAATTATTTATTTAATAAATAATTAACTAAACAAAATTAAATCAATTGAACAAATATTTATTCGACGATAATCACATCCATTAAATATTTAATATTACATTTAAAATTCTGGAATGTTACAAGCTAGGTCTTCTCCCTTTTCACAAAAGTGGGGTACCACTTGGGGTCCAAACCCAAGAGCAATTTTCTTGTATATAAACATATTAAACATATAGTTCTTAACTGTAAGGATCGAGAATTTTAAGCGACTATATTTTTACGATTGAATTTTTTTATTAATTATTGTAATTATTGGTATCTGTAAAATTTTGAAATATATGCGATATGGATTAAGCAGGTTAGTCAATTTAATTTTATAAGTTGACTAAGAATGAAAGTTAAGACGGATAGTGTTCAAAACCCTAATTTGGATTTTGAATAAGGATTTGAATATTATTACAATATTATTGTATTTCAGTATGATATGTATGTTGTGAGACCGCAGATTTTATGAATAAATATTTAATTTGCTCAAAATAATTTTTTAATATTATAGTGTGGGTTTGAGATAATGTTATAGTTTTGGGTAGTATTTATAAATTTTGCAAAGTATGCAAGTAGTTATATAATATTCGATTAATTGGAAATATTCTTTTATGGGGAATAGCGAAAATGACAAAGACAATCATTTTGGTCCTCAAGAACGAAATGATTGTCGGATTGAGAAAACGACAGAATTATCATTTTATAAAAATAACGGTGAAATTTAATTACCGTTAAAACTTTTGAACTACTCGGTAGTAAAAGTACAGTAATACGCGTGGTTGCATAGTAACACACAGTATTGATTATTGATGCTTACGTAAGAAGTCACTCAGTTATACTCAATTATTGCTACAGTAATTGATGCATCATATCTCTCATATTATTGATTCAATTATTTTCACAGTATCATCTGTATAATATGTTATATTATTAAATCAATAATTGAGATGACATAGTTATTCATATTATTATTTACAATATTGACAATGTCTAGAAGTTTTGTCAAGGAGATGTTTGGTTATCTAATTGTGCGCCAATAAAGAGAAATCCTTATCGGAAAGCCCCCTCTTTCCTAGGAACGACCTGGTTGTTAAATATTGTGAGTTATAATATTAATGATGAATAAGTTCGTGTTGATTAAAGATGAATTTGATAGTTCCATTGTGTTGGGATTATTAGTGTTAGTGGAAATCGACATCTATTCCGATGATAATTGATGTCTGGGGGTTATACTGATAAATCGGGTAATTTATCGGATATATGAGCAATTAATTGCTACTAATTCACATGCTTATATAACTATTTGTTCAAATGTGTGTACTATTGAATCACATTATTTATTATTAGGGGAGTTGGTGAAAGATTGATAATACTTGCATGACTGAGTTAAAAATGGAGGTATAGATGGGGGTACTATACAGTAATTTGTACTTTCATATGATTATAACTATTGGTTCACATGATTTAACTATTGATTCACATTATTTACTATTAGGGGAGGTGGTGCAAGTTTGATAATACTTGCAGGACTAAATTAAAAAGGAAAGAAAAGTTGGAGGTATTGTATTGTAATATTTCGAGTCCCAAAACGTGCAATTATCGAAACTATATTTTCCTATAAATAGAAGCTCATTCTTCCTTCATTTCTCACCAATTCACAAAAGCTTTAGAGCGATTATTATAGAGAGAAATTATAGAGAGAAAGAAGAAAAGTATTCTGCTACTTCACTACTCCTATATCCAGTACTATTCTTTTAAGGTAAGGGATATTATTTGTTGTACTCGTAAGGGGTATTATTCTTTTGTATTCATGAAGAGAACTTCTGTTATTCCATTCTTTATCATTCTATTGGAATAACATGTATACGCGGACTACCCTATACTTGGTGAAATTCTTCTGTTATTCCATACTTTTTTATTCTGTTGGAATATCATGTCTGTGCGTTTTACGTCGGATCTGATTCCATCTTTATTATTCTGTTGGAATATCATGTTTGTGCGTTCTACGCCGGACTTGGTTCCGTGTTTATTATTCTATTGGAATATCTTGTCTATGCGTTTTTACGCCGGACCTGATTCCGTCTTTATTATTACATTTGAATATCACATTCATGCGTTTCTGTGGGACTGGTTCCGATTATTTATTATTACGGTGGAATAACTCGCTTTATCTGGTCCATCGCATGCCTGGTGATTTCTTTTGTTATTCCATTCCTTGTTATACTCAGTTGGTTAAAGTTTTGACTTCTATACTCCATGAAATTAGTGAAATATCCTTTATATTTGCGCTTCATCCAGTATCTTTTCATGAAAATATTCTTTTGAGCATTCTTGAATTTTACTCTACAAAGAAGTATCTTGTTGACAATTTGAACGTTATTAGTTCCTGGATAAATTAATTCTTGAACTTGTTTTATTGTATGTCATTGTCATCATCCTCATGTTTATATTATGTTGAAAGTTATCTTTGGCCGTAGTGCATAGATGGACTTGGTATGATTATGATCAGGGATTATTCGGCATAATCATGACCGTAATGTTACAAATGATGTGGTAAAAAAGTCCTCATTGACCCGTAGTGCATTGATGGACCATTTTTGGCATGATTATGGCTATGGATTCTCTTCGGCCATGGGTGGAAAGATGAATTATTTTATGGCATGATCTATACCGTTGATGAAAACACGATTATCTTTGGCCTATAGTGCATGGATAATTCATGATCGTGATACTAAAGAATATCCTTGGCCTGTAGTGCAGGGATGATTTAATGATGTGGATTATTTATTAAGCTGAGTCTCAGCGATAAAATTGTTGATAAATCTTTTTAAATCATAGGAGATAGTAGATTTTATAATTTACTTGACTCTTCTAATGGATTGCTTATTCCGCTGCAGTTTTTGATCTAAAACTTGTTGTCTATTGTATTCTCAAGTTGTTATACTGTTGAAGGCTAAGGATAATTTATTCTGCATTATCTGAGTCATAATATTTCTTACTGGGCTAGTTGAGCTCACCCTTTCTTTCACTGTTCTCTTCAGGAAATGAGAATATAGCTGGGACGAGTCGGGGAACGGATTGACGGTCCAGATGCTAGCATTAGTAGTCCTCACTGTTCTGTTAAATAGTGTGACAATAAATATAATGAGGACTCCATTGAATGTGGATATTGTCTAGATGACAATATTCTTATTAAAACTCTTAGATTATGTTTTGTCGTAGTTTACACGACTGTTGTATAATTAGTTTGTATTTGTATTCAGTACCATGTATCTGGCAACCCAAGATGGGTGATGTATACCTGTTTTGGGGGCGTCACACATGTACAATATGTGAGTAATGTAAATTGTTGATCAGTTATAACATAGCATTAGAAAACCCTAAAGTTAAATTGTTAGACTCTAATTTAAAATTCAAATAGGAATTTGAATAGTAATACAATTATAATTTAAATTGTATTTAAGATCAATGACATACGATTGTATTTATGTGATTGATAATAAATGTTATTGGTTGTAAACCTAATTAGGGAATCCCTAAGTACATATTTGGGAAACCCTAAACCCTAATTTATAAACCCTAATGGTGATTAACAAACCCTAATGGTGATTATCAAACCCTAAGATTTAAAGTTTAAGAGAAACATATGAAATTATCAAACTACCCTTAAAATTGTGTGAGAAATTATTAAAATACCCTTTTGGATGCAAAATGACTAAAATACCCTTTACCCTATTTTTAAGTAAAGGATATGTGAAAATCTAGTGACTCACCACATCCAAGATTGTCCATGTGCTTAATATCTTCTTCAATTAGCCAAATCATGCCACCTATGTCATCCATATATATTGAATCAAAGCAAGCAAGTTAAAGTTAATAATAATCTCTTTACTTTATTTTTCCATAGCCAAGACTCTCTCTCTCTCTCTCTCTCTCTCTCTCTCTCCTAAGCCACAAAATTTCTAAAGTAAATCAGTCAAATGATAAGTAAGGAACACCTCATACACTAACCAAGAACATATCAAAGGGCAGAAATCAAAAGATTGCATAAAAAGGTACAAACCCTAACCCTAGTTTAGATCTTGTATGCTTAGGTAAATTTTATGTTTTGATATTTATATATGTGCTATGATATATTATTTGATGATCTATAATGATAAACCATGGATGTAAGAACCCGAATTTTTAAAAAATATTAAAATAAAGATTAAGTAAATAAAAATTCTTAAAGCATGTGAAGGGTTCAAATAAGAACATATGTATGTGCTGTGAGGTATATGGAATGGTGTTGCATGAGATAATATAAACTATGCAATAAGTGATTTCTATGTTTAATAAACATATTATTATTATTATATATTTGTTGTTTATTGAAGAAGCGAGTTATTTGAAGTAAAGAAGATGGATAGAAATCTATCTATCGATATTAAATAATTTATGTGAAATTATTTTATCATAATAAGTTGGTGACATTAAAATATCTTTGATAATCACCAATTTCTTGAGTATTTGTACGAGTAAGTATCAAGTCTAAGGTAGTGCGACCGTACTCTTTAATGGTGGATGTATAGGAGCTGGGCTAAATGATTCCTTCAGAGAGCGGAGGTATATACAAATTAGTAACCGATCTAACTCATTGTGAAAACAATGTAGACGAGACGGAACCTAATTTATTGGTTGTTTGTGGGAAACCACTCAGTGTACTATATTGAATACTATTAAAGACTCGATGACTACATAAATTTTGAATTTTTTTTTAATTTCAAAATTTCCCTGTTCATTTACAAATATACACCTGTTATAAACTAATAACAACCATCAAATCACAACTATACCTCTTATAAACTAGTAACCCAAATCAAATATATAGATAAAAAATATAATGGTTGTCGGTACAACTCAAAAACTGTACAAATACATACATGAAACTCAGAATATAACATAAACTAAACTAACTACAACCCGTCGCCTGTCTCCATGTCATCAAGTCGGCGGTCATCACCATGTACTGGAGGAGGTTGCTCGTCATCAACTCGACGGTCATCACCCTGTATTGGAGGAGGCTGCTCGTCATCAGCTCGGCGGTCATCACCAGTGCCTCCACCTCCACGAGTCTCGTCAACAAGACACTACAAAATTAAAATATTAATAACAAAATCAAAATGAAAATATATTTACATTATTTTAGTTTGTGTTCTTCAAGTTAGGCGGACGGGACTCAAACTCGGTCTCCGTATGTCGGAATCGAGTCCCATCAGTTCTAACGCGTGTCTATTACCTACGCGGTGCTATGCGTGTGTTTGCGTGTCATTCGGACGGCCGATGCGGGTTTTCACCTCTTTTTTGGCTTTTTGCCTTAGTGTTGGCTAGTTTTTCAAACTGAACGATAACTCGGTCTCCGTATGTCGGAATCGAGTTCCGTCAGTTCTAACGCGTGTCTATTACCTACGCGGTGCTATCTGTGTGTTTGCGTGTCATTCGGACGGCCGATGCGGGTTTTCACTTCTTTTTTGGCTTTTTGCCTAAGTGTTGGCTAGTTTTGCAAACTGAGCGATAACTCGGTATCCGTATGTCAGAATCGAGTCCCGTTAGTTCTAACATGGGTCTATTACCTAAGCGGTGCTGTGTGTGTTTGCGTGTCATTCGGACGGCCGATGCGGGTTTTCACCTCTTTTTCGGCTTTTTGCCTAAGTGTTGGCTAGTTTTGCAAACTGAGCGATAACTCAGTCTCCGTATGTCAGAATCGAGTCCCATTAGTTCTAAAGCGTGTCTATTACCTACGCGGTGCTATGTGTGTGTTTGCGTGTCATTCGGACGGCCGATGCGTGTTTTCATCTCTTTTTCGGCTTTTTGCCTATTTGTTCGCTAGTTTTGTAAACTGAGCGATAACGCGGTCTCCGCATGTCAGAATTGAGTCCCATCAGTTCTAACGCGTTCTATTACCTACGCGGTGCTATGTGTGTGTTTGCGTGTCATTCGGACGGCCGATGCGGGTTTTCACCTTTTTTCCGGCTTTTTGCCTAAGTGTTGGCTAGTTTTGGAAACTGAGCAATAACATCGGTCTTCGTATATCGGAATCATGTCCCGCCAGTTCTGACGCGTGTCTATTACCTATGTGGTGCTTTGTGTGTGTTTGCGTGTCATTCGGGAGGCCGATGCAAGTTTTCACCTCTTTTTCGGCTTTTTGCCTAAGTGTTGGCTAGTTTTGCAAACTGAGCGATAACTCGGTCTCCGTATGTCGGAATCGAGTCCCGTAAGTTCTAACGCGTGTCTATTACCTACGCGGTGCTATGTGTGTGTTTGCATGTCATTCGAACGGCCGATGCGAGTTTTCACATCTTTATTGGCTTTTTGCCTAAGTGTTGGCTAGTTTTGCAAACTGAGCGGTAACTCGGTCTCCGTATGTTGGAATCGAGTCCCGTCAGTTCTAACGCGTGTCTATTACCTACGCGGTACTATGTGTGTGTTTGCGTGTCATTCGGACAGCCGATGTAGGTTTTCACATCTTTTTCTGCTTTTTGCCCAAGTGTTGGCTAGTTTTGCAAACTGAGCGATAACTCGGTTTTCGTATGTCGGAATCGAGTCCCGTCAGTACTAACGCGTGTCTATTACCTACGCGGTGCTATGTGTGTGTTTGCGTGTCATTCGGATGGCCGATGCGGGTTTTCACCTCTTTTTCGGCTTTTTGTCTAAGTGTTGTCTAGTTTTTCAAACTGAGCAATAACTCGGTCTTCGTATGCCGGAATCGAGTACCGTCAGTTCTAACGCCTGTCTATTACCTACGCGGTACGTTGTGTGAGTTTCCGTGTCATTTGGACGGGCGATACGGGTTTTCACCTCTTTTTCGACTTTTTGCCTAAGTGTTGGCTTGTTTTGCAAACTGAGCGATAACTCGGTCTCCGTATGTCAAAATTGACTCTCGTCAGTTCTAACGCGTGTCTATTACCTACGCGGTGCGTTTTGTGTGTTTGCGTGTCATTCAGACGGCCGATGCTTGTTTTCACCTCTTTTTTGGCTTTTTGCCTAAGTGTTGGCTAGTTTTGCAAACTGAGCAATAACTCGGTCCCCATATGTCGGAATTGAGTCCCGTCAGTCCTAACGCATGTCTATTACCTACGCGGTGCGTTGTGTCTGTTTGTGTGTCATTCGGATGGGCGATGCGGGTTTTCACCTCTTTTTCAGCTTTTTGCCTAAGTGTTGGCTAGTTTTGCAAACAGAGGGATAACTCGGTCTTCGTATGTCAGAATCGAGTCCCGTCAGTTCTAACGCGTGTCTATTACCTATGCGGTGCTATGTGTGTGTTTGCGTGTTATTCGGACGGCCGATGCGGGTTTTCACCTCTTTTTAGGCTTTTTACCTAAGTGTTGGCTAGTTTTGCTAACTGAGCGATAACTCGGTCTCCGTATGTCAAATCGACTCCCGCCAGTTCAAACGCGTGTCTATTACCTACGTGGTGCGTTGTGTGTGTTTGCATGTCATTCGGACGGCCGATGCGGGTTGTCACCTCTTTTTCGGGTTTTTGCCTAAGTGTTGGCTAGTTTTGCAAACTGAGAGATAACTCGGTCTCCGTATGTCGGAATCAAGTTCCGTCAGTTCTAAAGCGTGTCTATTACGTACGCGGTTCTATGTGTGTGTTTACATGTCATTCGGACCGCCGATGCGGGTTTTCACCTCTTTTTTGGCTTTTTGCCTAAGTGTTGGCTAGTTTTGAAAACTGAGCGATAACTCGGTTTCCGTATGTCGGAGTCGAGTCCCGTCAGTTCTAACATTGGTCTATTACCTACGCGGCGCTATGTGTGTGTTTGCGTATCATTCGGATGACGTCGTGTTTTCACCTCTTTTTGGCTTTTTGGCTAAATGTTGGCTAGTTTTGAGTTTTTCGCTGGCGATAACTTTCGGTCTCCGTATGTCAAAATTTTGTCCCGTCAGTTCTAACGCGTCTATTACCTACGCGGTGTGTTGTGTGTGTTTGCGTGTCATTCGGACGCCCGATGCGGGTTTTCACCTCTTTTTCTGCTTTATGCCTAAGTGGTGGCTTGTTTTGCAAACTGAGCATTAACTCGGTCTCCGTATGTCGGAATCGAGTCCCGTCAGTTCTAACGCGTGTCTATTACCTACGCGGTGCGTTGTGTGTGTTTGCGTTTTATTCGGACGGACGATGCGGGTTTTCACCTCTTTTTCTGCTTTTTGCCTAAGTGTTGGCTAGTTTTGCAAACTGAGCGATAACTCGGTCTCCGTATGTCGGAATCGAGTCCCATTAGTTTTAACGCGTGTCTATTACCTACGCGGTGCTATGTGTGTGTTTGCGTGTCATTTGGACGGCCGTCACGGGTTTCACCTCTTTTTGACTTTTTGCCTAAGTGTTGGCTAGTTTTGCAACCGTGGCGATAACTTTCGATCTCCGTATGTCGAGAATCGAGTCCCATCGGTTCTAACGGCGTGTACATTACCTCGCGGTGCTATGTGTGTGTGTTTGCGTGTCATTGGATGGCCGTCTGGTTTTCACCTTTTTTCCGGCTTTTTGCCTAAGTGATGGCTAGTTTTGGAAACTGAGCGATAAATCGGTCTTCGTATATCAGAATCATGTCCCGCCAGTTCTGACGCGTGTCTATTACCTATGTGGTGCTTTGTGTGTGTTTGCGTGTCATTCGGGAGGCCGATGCAAGTTTTCACCTCTTTTTCGGCTTTTTGCCTAAGTGTTGGCTAGTTTTGCAAACTGAGCGATAACTCGGTCTCCGTATGTCAGAATCGAGTCCCGTAAGTTCTAACGCCTGTCTATTACCTACGCGGTACGTTGTGTGAGTTTGCGTGTCATTTGGATGGGCGATACGGGTTTTCACCTCTTTTTCGGCTTTTTGCCTAAGTGTTGGCTAGTTTTGCAAACTGAGCGATAACTCGATCTCCGTATGTCAAAATTGACTCCCGTCAGTTCTAACGCGTGTCTATTACCTACGCGGTGCGTTTTGTGTGTTTGCGTGTCATTCAGACGGCCGATGCTGGTTTTCACCTCTTTTTTGGCTTTTTGCCTAAGTGTTGGCTAGTTTTGCAAACTGAGCGATAACTCAGTCTCCGTATGTCAGAATCGAGTCCCATCAGTTCTAACGCGTGTCTATTACCTACGCGGTGCTATGTGTGTGTTTGTGTGTCATTCGGACGGCCGATGCGGGTTTTCACCTTTTTTCCTGCTTTTTGCCTAAGTGATGGCTAGTTTTGGAAACTGAGCGATAAATCGGTCTTCGTATATCGGAATCTTGTCCCGCTAGTTTTGACGCGTGTCTATTACCTATGTGGTGCTTTGTGTGTGTTTGCGTGTCATTCGGGAGGCCGATGCAAGTTTTCACCTCTTTTTTGGCTTTTTGCCTAAGTGTTGGCTAGTTTTGCAAACTGAGCGATAACTCGGTCTCCGTATGTCGGAATTGAGTCCCGTAAGTTCTAACGCGTGTCTATTACCTACGCGGTGCTATGTGTGTGTTTGCATGTCATTCGGACGGCCGTTGCGAGTTTTCACATCTTTATTGGCTTTTTGCCTAAGTGTTGGCTAGTTTTGCAAACTGAGCGGTAACTCGGTCTCCGTATGTCGGAATCGAGTCCTGTCAGTTCTAACGCGTGTCTATTACCTACGCGGTACTATGTGTGTGTTTGCGTGTCATTCGGACAGCCGATGTGGGTTTTCACCTCTTTTTCTGCTTTTTGCTCAAGTGTTGGCTAGTTTTGCAAACTGAGCGATAACTCGGTTTTCGTATGTCGGAATCGAGTCCGTCGATTCTGCGCGTGTTTATTACCTACAGCGGTCTTTCTTGTGTGTGTGTTTGCGTGTCATTCGGATGGCCGTCACGGGTTTTCACCTCTTTTTCGGCTTTTTGCCTAAGTGTTGTCTAGTTTTTCAAAGCGCTGATAACTTTCGGTCTTCGTATCTTGGGAATCGAATCCGTCAGTTCTAAGCGCTTTGTATCTATTACCTACAGCGGTGCGTTGTGTGTGTTTGCGTGTCATTTGGGACGGGCGTCACGGGTTTTCACCTCTTTTTGACTTTTTGCCTAAGTGTTGGCTAGTTTTGCAAGCTAGGCGATAACTTTCGGTCTCCGTATGTCAAAATTGAGTCTCGTCGATTTATCGGCGTGTCTATACATTACCTACGCGGTGCGTGTATGTGTGTGTTTGCGTGTCATTTTTGGCCGGTCGATCTTGGTTTTCACCTCTTTTTGGCTTTTGCCTAAGTGTTGGCTAGTTTTGCAAAGCTGGCGATAACTTTCGGTCTCCGTATGTCGGAATTGAGTCCGTCGGTTCTAACGCATGTCTATACCTCTGGCGGTGCGTTATTGTGTGTGTTTGTGTGTCATTCGGATGGGCGTCGTCGGGTTTCACCTCTTTTTGACTTTTTGCCTAAGTGTTGGCTAGTTTTGCAAAGGAGGATAACTTTCGGTCTCCGTATGTCGAATCGAGTCCGTCGATTCTAACAGCGTGTACATTACCTCTGGCGATTGCTATGTGTGTGTTTGCGTGTCATTCGGACGGCCGTCTGAGTTTTCACCTCTTTTTGGCTTTTTACTAAGTGTTGGCTAGTTTTTGCTAAGCGGCGATAACTTTCGGTCTCCGTATGTCAGAATCGAGTCCGTCAGTTCTAACGCGTGTCTATTACCTACGCGGTGCGTTGTGTGTGTTTGCGTGTCATTCGGACGGCCGATGCGGGTTTTCACCTCTTTTTCGGCTTTTTGCCTAAGTGTTGGCTAGTTTTGCAAACTGAGCGATAACTCGGTCTCCGTATGTCGGAATCGAGTCCCGTCAGTTCTAACGCGTGTCTATTACCTACGCGGTGCTATGTGTGTGTTTGCATGTCATTCGGACGGCCGATGCGGGTTTTCACCTCTTTTTCGCTTTTTTGCCTAAGTGTTGGCTAGTTTTGAAAAGCGGCGATAACTTTCGGTTCTAGTATGTCGGTCGAGTCCGTCAGTTCTAACGTGTGTCTATTACCTACGCGGTGCTATGTGTGTGTTTGCGTGTCATTCGGACGGCCGATGCGGGTTTTCACCTCTTTTTCGGCTTTTTGCCTAAGTGTTGGCTAGTTTTGAAAACTGAGCGATAACTCGGTCTTCGTATGTCAAAATTTTGTCCCATCAGTTCTAACAGCGTGTCTATTACCTACTGCGGTGCTATGTGTGTGTTTGCGTGTCATTCGGACGCCCGATGCCGGTTTTCACCTCTTTTTCTGCTTTATGCCTAAGTGGTGGCTTGTTTTGCAAACTGAGCATTAACTCGGTCTCCGTATATCGGAATCGAGTCCCGTCAGTTCTAACGCGTGTCTATTACCTACGCGGTGCGTTGTGTGTGTTTGCGTTTTATTCGGACGGACGATGCGGGTTTTCACCTCTTTTTCTGCTTTTTGCCTAAGTGTTGGCTAGTTTTGCAAACTGAGCGATAACTCGGTCTCCGTATGTCGGAATCGAGTCCCATTAGTTTTAACGCGTGTCTATTACCTACGCGGTGCTATGTGTGTGTTTGCGTGTCATTCAGACGGCCGATGCGGGGTTTCACCTCTTTTTCGACTTTTTGCCTAAGTGTTGGCTAGTTTTGCAAAGCGGCGATAACTTTCGGTCTCCGTATGTCGAATCGGGTCCCGTCGGTTCTAGCAGCGTGTCTATTACCTCTGCGAGCGCTCTATGTGTGTGTGTTTGCGTGTCATTCGGACGGCCCGATGTGGGTTTCACCTCTTTTTCTGCTTTTTGCCCAAGTGTTGGCTAGTTTTGCAAACTGAGCGATAACTCGGTTTTCGTATGTCGGAATCGAGTCCCGTCAGTACTAACGCGTGTCTATTACCTACGCGGTGCTATGTGTGTGTTTGCGTGTCATTCAGATGGCCGATGCGGGTTTTCACCTCTTTTTCGGCTTTTTGCCTAAGTGTTGTCTTGTTTTTCAAGCTGGCGATAACTTTCGGTCTTCAGTATGTCGGGAATCTAGTCCGTCGGTTCTAACGCTTTATCTATTACCTCTGCAGCGGTACGTTGTGTGAGTTTGCGTGTCATTTGGACGGGCGATACGGGTTTTCACCTCTTTTTCGGCTTTTTGCCTAAGTGTTGGCTAGTTTTGCAAACTGAGCGATAACTCGGTCTCCGTATGTCAAAATTGACTCTCGTCAGTTCTATCGCGTGTCTATTACCTACGCTGTGCGTTTTGTGTGTTTGCGTGTCATTCAGACGGTCGATGCTGGTTTTCACCTCTTTTTTGGCTTTTTGCCTAAGTGTTGGCTAGTTTTGCAAACTGAGCGATAACTCGGTCCCCATATGTCGGAATTGAGTCCCGTCAGTCCTAACGCATGTCTATTACCTACGCGGTGCGTTATGTCTGTTTGTGTGTCATTCGGATGGGCGATGCGGGTTTTCACCTCTTTTTCAGCTTTTTGCCTAAGTGTTGGCTAGTTTTGCAAACAGAGGGATAACTCGGTCTTCGTATGTCAGAATCGAGTCCCGTCAGTTCTAACGCGTGTCTATTACCTATGCGGTGCTATGTGTGTGTTTGCGTGTTATTCGGACGGCCGATGCGGGTTTTCACCTCTTTTTCGGCTTTTTACCTAAGTGTTGGCTAGTTTTGCTAACTGAGCGATAACTCGATCTCCGTATGTCAAATCGACTCCCGTCAGTTCAAACGCGTGTCTATTACCTACGTGGTGCGTTGTGTGTGTTTGCATGTCATTCGGACGGCCGATGCGGGTTGTCACATCTTTTTCGGCTTTTTGCCAAAGTGTTGGCTAGTTTTGCAAACTAAGAGATAACTCGGTCTCCGTATGTCGGAATCAAGTTCCGTCAGTTCTAACGCGTGTCTATTACGTACGCGGTTCTATGTGTGTGTTTACATGTCATTCGGACCGCCGATGCGGGTTTTCACCTCTTTTTTGGCTTTTTGCCTAAGTGTTGGCTAGTTTTGAAAACTGAGCGATAACTCGGTTTCCGTATGTCGGAGTCGAGTCCCGTCAGTTCTAACATAGGTCTATTACCTACGCGGCGCGATGTGTGTGTTTGCGTATCATTCGGACGGCCAATGCGGGTTTTCACCTCTTTTTCGGCTTTTTGCCTAAATGTTGGCTAGTTTTGAAAACTGAGCGATAACTCGGTCTCCGTATGTCAAAATTTTGTCCCGTCAGTTCTAACGCGTCTACTACCTACGCGGTGTGTTGTGTGTGTTTGCGTGTCATTCGGACGCCCGATGCCGGTTTTCACCTCTTTTTCTGCTTTATGCCTAAGTGGTGGCTTGTTTTGCAAACTGAGCATTAACTCGGTCTCCGTATATCGGAATCGAGTCCCGTCAGTTCTAACGCGTGTCTATTACCTACGCGGTGCGTTGTGTGTGTTTACGTTTTATTCGGACGGACGATGCGGGTTTTCACCTCTTTTTCTGCTTTTTGCCTAAGTGTTGGCTAGTTTTGCAAACTGAGCGATAACTTGGTCTCCGTATGTCGGAATCGAGTGCCATTAGTTTTAAGCGTGTACATTACCTACAGCGGTGCTATATGTGTGTGTTTGCGTGTCATTGGATGGCCGTCGGGTTTTTTCACCTTTTGGCTTTTTGCTAAGTGTTGGCTAGTTTTGCAAAGCCCAGGCGATAAATCGGTCTTCGTATATCGAATCATGTCCGCCGGTTTACGCGTGTCTATTACCTATGTGGTGCTTTGTGTGTGTTTGCGTGTCATTCGGAGGCCGTCTGAGTTTTCACCTCTTTTTTTGGCTTTTTGCCTAAGTGTTGGCTAGTTTTGCAAAGCTGGCGATAACTTTCGGTCTCCGTATGTCGAATCGAGTCCGTCGGTTTAACGTAGCGTGTCTATTACCTACAGCGGTGCGTTGTGTGTGAGTTTCGTGTCATTTGGATGGGCGTCACGGGTTTTCACCTCTTTTTGGCTTTTTGCTAAGTGTTGGCTAGTTTTGCAAAGTGGCGATAACTTTCGATCTCCGTATGTCAAAATTGACTCCGTCGGTTCTTAGCGTGTCTATTACCTACAGCGGTGCTTTTGTGTGTTTTGCGTGTGATTGGGACGGCCGATCTTTGGTTTTCACCTCTTTTTTGGCTTTTTGCCTAAGTGTTGGCTAGTTTTGCAAAGTGGCGATAACTTTCGTCTCTCGTATGTGTCGAATCGAGTCCCGTCGGTTCTAACGCGTGTCTACATTACCTACTGGCGGTGCTATGTGTGTGTTTGCGTGTCATTCGGACGGCCGTCACGGTTTTCACCTTTTTTGGCTTTTGGCTAAGTGTTGGCTAGTTTTTAAAAGCGAAGCGATAACTTCGGTCTTCGTATGTCGGAATCATGTCCCGCCGGTTTTTGTGGCGTGTCTATACCTATGTGGTGCTTTGTGTGTGTTTGCGTGTCATTCGGGCCGTCTGAGTTTTCACCTCTTTTTTGGCTTTTTGCCTAAGTGTTGGCTAGTTTTGCAAACTGAGCGATAACTCGGTCTCCGTATGTCGGAATCGAGTCCGTAAGTTCTAACGCGTGTCTATTACCTACAGCGGTGCTTATGTGTGTGTTTGCATGTCATTCGGACGGACCGTTCTTGAGTTTTCACCTCTTTTTGGCTTTTTGCTAAGTGTTGGCTAGTTTTGCAAAGCTGGCGGTAACTTCGGTCTCCGTATGTCGGAATCGAGTCCTGTCAGTCCTAACGCGTGTCTATTACCGCGGTACTATGTGTGCGTTTGCGTGTCATTCGGACAGCCGATGTTGGTTTTCACCTCTTTTTCTGCTTTTTGCCCAAGTGTTGGCTAGTTTTGCAAAGCTGGCGATAACTTTCGGTTTCCGTATGTCGGAATCGAGTCCGTCGATTCTAACGCGTCTATTACCTACGGCGGTGCTATGTGTGTGTTTGCGTGTCATTCGGATGGCCGTCTTGGTTTTCACCTCTTTTTGGCTTTTTTGCTAAGTGTTGTCTTGTTTTTCAAAGCTGGCGATAACTTCGGTCGGTCTTCGTATGCCGGAATCGAGTCCCGTCAGTTCTAACGCCTATCTATTACCTACGCGGTACGTTGTGTGAGTTTGCGTGTCATTTGGACGGGCGATACGGGTTTTCACCTCTTTTTCGGCTTTTTGTCTAAGTGTTGGCTAGTTTTGCAAACTGAGCGATAACTCGGTCTCCGTATGTCAAAATTGACTCTCGTCAGTTCTATCGCGTGTCTATTACCTACGCTGTGCGTTTTGTGTGTTTGCGTGTCATTCAGACGGTCGATGCTGGTTTTCACCTCTTTTTTGGCTTTTTGCCTAAGTGTTGGCTAGTTTTGCAAAGCGGCGATAACTTTCGGTCCCGTATATGTCGAATTGAGTCCGTCGGTCCCTCTAGCGTGCTATATGTACATTACCTACGCGCGGTGTTTGTGTTCTGTATGTTTTTGTGTGTCATTCGGATGGGCGTCACGGTTTTCACCTCTTTTTGACTTTTTTGCTAAGTGTTGGCTAGTTTTGCAAAGCAGAGAGGATAACTTTCGGTCTTCGTATGTCGAGAATCGAGTCCGTCGGTTCTAGCGCGTGTATATACCTACTGCGGTGCTATGTATGTGTTTGCGTGTTATTTGGACGGCCGATCACGGGTTTTCACCTCTTTTTGGCTTTTTACCTAAGTGTTGGCTAGTTTTGCTAAGCTGGCGATAACTTCGGTCTCCGTATGTCAAATCGACTCCGTCGGTTCAAGCAGCGTGTCTATTACCTCGTGAGTGCGTTGTGTGTGTTTGCATGTCATTCGGACGGCCGATGCGGGTTTTCACCTCTTTTTTGGCTTTTTGCCTAAGTGTTGGCTAGTTTTGCAAACTGAGCGATAACTCGGTCTCCGTATGTCGAATCAAGTGACGTCAGTTCTAACAGCGTGTCTATGCGTCTGCAGCGGTTCTATGTGTGTGTTTACATCTCATTCGGATGGCCGATGCGGTTTTCACCTCTTTTTGGCTTTTTGCCTAAGTGTTGGCTAGTTTTAAAAGCGGCGATAACTTTCGGTCTCCGTATATGTCGGTCGAGTCCGTCGGTTCTAACAGCGTGTCTATTACCTACGCGGCGCTATGTGTGTGTTTGCGTGTCATTCGGACGGCCAATGCGGGTTTTCACCTCTTTTTCGGCTTTTTGCCTAAATGTTGGCTAGTTTTGAAAACTGAGCGATAACTCGGTCTCCGTATGTCAAAATTTTGTCCCGTCAGTTCTAACGCGTGTCTATTACCTACGCGGTGTGTTGTGTGTGTTTGCGTGTCATTCGGACGCCCGATGCGGGTTTTCACCTCTTTTTCTGCTTTATGCCTAAGTGTTGGCTTGTTTTGCAAACTGAGCATTAACTCGGTCTCCGTATGTCAGAATCGAGTCCGTCAGTTCTAACAGCGTGTCTATTATTACCTCTGTGCGGTGCTATGTGTGTGTTTGCGTTTTATTGGACGGACGATACGGGTTTTCACCTCTTTTTCTGCTTTTTGCCTAAGTGTTGGCTAGTTTTGCAAACTGAGCGATAACTCGGTCTCCGTATGTCGGAATCGAGTCCCATTAGTTTTAACGCGTGTCTATTACCTACGCGGTGCTATGTGTGTGTTTGCGTGTCATTCAGACGGCCGATGCGGGGTTTCACCTCTTTTTCGACTTTTTGCCTAAGTGTTGGCTAGTTTTGCAAACTGAGCGATAACTCAGTCTCCGTATGTCAGAATCGAGTCCCATCAGTTCTAACGCGTGTCTATTACCTACGCGGTGCTATGTGTGTGTTTGCGTGTCATTCGGACGGCCGATGCGGGTTTTCACCTCTTTTTGGCTTTTTGCTAAGTGTTGGCTAGTTTTTGAAGCTGGCGATAATCGGTCTTCGTATATCGAATCGAGTCCCTTGATTCGTGGCGTGTCTATTACCTATGTGGTGCTTTGTGTGTGTTTGCGTGTCATTTGGATGGCCGTCTGAGTTTTCACCTCTTTTTGGCTTTTTGCCTAAGTGTTGGCTAGTTTTGCAAAGCGAGGCGATAACTTTCGGTCTCCGTATGTCAGAATCGAGTCCTGTAAGTTCTAACGCCTGTCTATTACCTACGCGGTACGTTGTGTGAGTTTGCGTGTCATTTGGATGGGCGATACGGGTTTTCACCTCTTTTTTGGCTTTTTGCCTAAGTGTTGGCTAGTTTTTGTTGGCGATAACTTTCGATCTCCGTATGTCAAAATTGAGTCCGTCGGTTCTAACGCGTGTCTATTACCTACGCGGTGCGTTTGTGTGTGTTTGCGTGTCATTCGGACGGCCGTCTTTGGTTTTCACCTCTTTTTTGGCTTTTTGCCTAAGTGTTGGCTAGTTTTGCAAACTGAGCGATAACTCAGTCTCCGTATGTCAGAATCGAGTCCCATCAGTTCTAACGCGTGTCTATTACCTACGCGGTGCTATGTGTGTGTTTGCGTGTCATTCGGATGGCCGTCACGGGTTTCACCTTTTTTCCTGCTTTTTGCCTAAGTGATGGCTAGTTTTGGAAACTGAGCGATAAATCGGTCTTCGTATATCGGAATCATGTCCCGCCAGTTTTGACGCGTGTCTATTACCTATGTGGTGCTTTGTGTGTGTTTGCGTGTCATTCGGATGGCGATCTGAGTTTTCACCTCTTTTTGGCTTTTTGCTAAGTGTTGGCTAGTTTTGCAAACTAAGCGATAACTTTCGGTCTCCGTGTATGTCGGAATTGAGTCCGTAAGTTCTAGCAGCGTGTGTCATTACCTACAGCGGTGCTTTATGTGTGTGTTTGCATGTCATTCGGATGGCCGTGCGAGTTTTCACATCTTTATTGGGTTTTTGCCTAAGTGTTGGCTAGTTTTGCAAACTGAGCGGTAACTCGGTCTCCGTATGTCGGAATCGAGTCCTGTCAGTTCTAATGCGTGTCTATTACCTACGTGGTACTATGTGTGTGTTTGCGTGTCATTCGGACGGCCGATGTGGGTTTTCACCTCTTTTTCTGCTTTTTGCCCAAGTGTTGGCTAGTTTTGCAAACTGAGCGATAACTCGGTTTCCGTATGTCGGAATCGAGTCCCGTCAGTACTAACGCGTGTCTATTACCTACGCGGTGCTATGTGTGTGTTTGCGTGTCATTCGGATGGCCGTCTGGGTTTTTGACCTCTTTTTCGGCTTTTTGCCTAAGTGTTGTCTAGTTTTTCAAACTGAGCAATAACTCGGTCTTCGTATGCCGGAATCGAGTCCCGTCAGTTCTAACGCCTATCTATTACCTACGCGGTACGTTGTGTGAGTTTGCGTGTCATTTGGACGGGCGATACGGGTTTTCACCACTTTTTCGGCTTTTTGCCTAAGTGTTAGCTAGTTTTGCAAACTGAGCGATAACTCGGTCTCCGTATGTCAAAATTGACTCTCGTCAGTTCTATCACGTGTCTATTATTACCTACGCTGTGCGTTTTGTGTGTTTGCGTGTCATTCGGACGGTCGATGCGGGTTTCACCTCTTTTTGGCTTTTTTGGCTAAGTGTTGGCTAGTTTTGCAAAGCGGCGATAACTCGGTCCCCGTATGTCGAATTGAGTCGTCGGTCCTAGCAGCGTATCTATTACCTCACAGCGGTGCGTTGTGTGTGTTTTTGTGTGTCATTCGGATGGGCGTCACGGTTTTCACCTCTTTTTGACTTTTTTGCCTAAGTGTTGGCTAGTTTTGCAAGCAGAGGGATAACTTTCGGTCTTCGTATGTCGAGAATCGAGTCCGTCAGTTCTAGCAGCGTATCTATTACCTATCTGGCGGTGCTATGTGTGTGTTTGCGTGTTATTCGGATGGCCGTCTGGTTTTCACCTCTTTTTGGCTTTTTACCTAAGTGTTGGCTAGTTTTGCTAAGCGGCGATAACTTTCGATCTCCGTATGTCGAATCGACTCCGTCGGTTCAAGCAGCGTGTCTATTACCTCACGTGGTGCGTTGTGTGTGTTTGCGTGTCATTCGGACGGCCGATGCGGGTTGTCACCTCTTTTTCGGCTTTTTGCCTAAGTGTTGGCTAGTTTTGCAAACTAAGAGATAACTCGGTCTCCGTATGTCGGAATCAAGTTCCGTCAGTTCTAACGCGTGTCTATTACGTACGCGGTTCTATGTGTGTGTTTACATGTCATTCGGATCGGCCGTCTGGTTTTCACCTCTTTTTTGGCTTTTTGCCTAAGTGTTGGCTAATTTTGAAAACTGAGCGATAACTCGGTTTCCGTATGTCGGAGTCGAGTCCCGTCAGTTCTAACATAGGTCTATTACCTACGCGGCGCTATGTGTGTGTTTGCGTATCATTCGGACGGCCAATGCGTGTTTTCACCTCTTTTTCGGCTTTTTGCCTAAATGTTGGCTAGTTTTGAAAACCGAAGCGATAACTCGGTCTCCGTATGTCAAAATTTTGTCCCGTCAGTTCTAACGCGTCTATTACCTACGCGGTGTGTTGTGTGTGTTTGCGTGTCATTCGGACGCCCGATGCGGGTTTTCACCTCTTTTTCGGCTTTATGCCTAAGTGGTGGCTTGTTTTGCAAAGCCCGAGCGATAACTTTCGGTCTCGTGTATGTCGGAATCGAGTCCGTCAGTTCTAACAGCGTGTCTATTACCTACAGCGGTGCGTTGTGTGTGTTTGCGTTTTATTCGGATGGACGATCGGGTTTTCACCTCTTTTTTGCTTTTTGCCTAAGTGTTGGCTAGTTTTACAAAGCTGGCGATAACTTCGGTCTCCGTATGTCGGAATCGAGTCCGTTAGTTTTAGCGTGTGTCTATTACCTACAGCGGTGCTTTATGTGTGTGTTTGCGTGTCATTTGGACGGCCCGATGTGAGGTTTCACCTCTTTTTCGACTTTTTGCTGAAAGTGTTGGCTAGTTTTGCAAAGCGGCGATAACTTTCGGTCTCCGTATGTCGGAATCGAGTCCCATCGGTTCTAACGCGTGTACATTGCCTACAGCGGTGCTATGTGTGTGTTTGCGTGTCGTTCGGACTGACCGTCGTGGTTTCATCTCTTTTTGGCTTTTTGCTGTTGTTCGCTAGTTTTGTATGGCCCGGGAGGCGATACTTGCGATCTCCGTATGTCGAATCGAGTCCCGTCGGTTCTACTCGCAGCGTGTATACAATACCTACAGCGGCGGTGCTATGTGTGTGTTTGCGTGTCATTTGGATGGCCGTCACGGGTTTCACCTTTTTTTGGCTTTTTGGCTAAGTGTTGGCTAGTTTTACAAAGCGGCGATAACTTCGGTCTTCGTATATCGGAATCATGTCCCGTCGGTTTCTGCAGCGTGTCTATTACCTATGTGGTGCTTTGTGTGTGTTTGCGTGTCATTCGGAGGCCGTCTGAGTTTTCACCTCTTTTTGGCTTTTTGCCTAAGTGTTGGCTAGTTTTGCAAAGCTGGGCGATAACTTTCGGTCTCCGTATGTCGAGAATCGAGTCCGTAAGTTCTAACTGGCGTGTTGCATTACCTCAGCGGGGCGTATGTGTGAGTTTTGCGTGTCATTTGGATGGGCGTCACGGTTTTCACCTCTTTTTTGGCTTTTTGGCTAAGTGTTGGCTAGTTTTGCAAGTGGCGATAACTTTCGGTCTCCGTATGTCAAAATTGACTCCGTCGGTTCTAACGCAGCGTGTCTATTACCCTTACCTCTGTGGTGCTTTGTGTGTTTTGCGTGTCATTCGGACGGCCGATCTTTGGTTTTCACCTCTTTTTGGCTTTTTGCCTAAGTGTTGGCTAGTTTTTTTGCAAAGCGGCGATAACTTTCGATCTCCGTATGTCGAAGTCGAGTCCCATCAGTTCTAACGCGTGTCTATTACTTACGCGGTGCTATGTGTGTGTTTGCGTGTCATTCGGACGGCCGATGCGGGTTTTCACCTTTTTTCCTGCTTTTTGCCTAAGTGATGGCTAGTTTTGGAAACTGAGCGATAAATCGGTTTTCGTATATCGGAATCATGTCCCGCCAGTTTTGACGCGTGTCTATTACCTATGTGGTGCTTTGTGTGTGTTTGCGTGTCATTCGGGAGGCCGATGCAAGTTTTCACCTCTTTTTGGCTTTTTGGCTAAGTGTTGGCTAGTTTTGCAAAGTGGCGATAACTTCGGTCTCCGTATGTCGGAATCGAGTCCGTAAGTTCTAACAGCGTGTCTATTACCTACAGCGGTCTATATGTGTGTGTTTGCGTGTCATTCGGATGGCCGTCACGAGTTTTCACATCTTTATTGGCTTTTTGCCTAAGTGTTGGCTAGTTTTGCAAAGCTGGCGGTAACTTTCGGTCTCCGTATGTCGGAATCGAGTCTGTCGAAACCTAGCGGCGTGTCTATTACCTACGCGGTACTATGTGTGTGTTTGCGTGTCATTTCGGACAGCCGATGTTGGTTTTCACCTCTTTTTGGCTTTTGCCCAAGTGTTGGCTAGTTTTGCAAACTGAGCGATAACTCGGTTTTCGTATGTCGGAATCGAGTCCCGTCAGTACTAACGCGTGTCTATTACCTACAGCGGTGCTATATGTGTGTTTTTGTGTGTCATTCGGATGGGCCGTCACGGGTTTTCACCTCTTTTTTTGGCTTTTGGCTAAGTGTTGTCTAGTTTTTCAAAGCGGCGATAACTTTCGGTCTCCGTATGTCGGAATTGAGTCCGTCGGTTCTAACAGCGTGTCTATTACCTCAGTGATGCGTTGTGTGTGTCTTTGCGTGTGCGTGTCATTTGGATGGGCGTCTTTGGTTTTCACCTCTTTTTGGCTTTTTTGCTAAGTGTTGGCTAGTTTTGCAAAGCTGGCGATAACTTTCGGTCTCCGTATGTCAAAATTGACTCCGTCGGTTCTAGCGTGTCTACATTACCTCTACCTGCGGTGCGTTTTGTGTGTTTGCGTGTCATTAGGGATGGCCGATCTTTGGTTTTCACCTCTTTTTGGCTTTTTGCCTAAGTGTTGGCTAGTTTTCTGTTGGCGATAACTTTCGGTCTCGTATGTCGGAATTGAGTCCGTCGGTTCCTAGCAGCGTGTCTATTACCTCAGCGGTGCTATGTATGTGTTTGTGTGTCATTCGGATGGGCGTCGAGTTTTCACCTCTTTTTGACTTTTTGCTAAGTGTTGGCTAGTTTTGCAAAGCGGAGCGATAACTTTCGGTCTCCGTATGTCGAATCGAGTCCGTCGGTTCTAATGGCGTGTCTATTACCTATCAGTGGTGCTATGTGTGTGTTTGCGTGTTATTCGGACGGCCGTCTGGTTTTCACCTCTTTTTGGCTTTTTACCTAAGTGTTGGCTAGTTTTGCAAAGCTGGCGATAACTTCGGTCTCCGTATGTCGGAATCGAGTCCGTCGGTTCAAGCGTGCGTATACATTACCTACGTGGTGCTATGTGTGTGTTTGCGTGTCATTCGGACGGCCGTCACGGGTTTTCACCTCTTTTTCGCTTTTTGGCTAAGTGTTGGCTAGTTTTGCAAGCGAGAGATAACTTTCGGTCTCCGTATATGTCGAGAATCGAGTTCCGTCGGTTCTAAAGCGTGTCTATTACCTCACAGCGGTTCTATGTGTGTGTTTACGTGTCATTGGATGGCCGATGCGGTTTTCACCTCTTTTTGGCTTTTTGCCTAAGTGTTGGCTAGTTTTGCAAAGCTGGCGATAACTTTCGGTCTCCGTATGTCGGTCGAGTCCGTCAGTTCTAACATTGATGTCTATTACCTCTGGCGGGTGCTATGTGTGTGTTTGCGTGTCATTCGGATGACGTGATCGTGTTTTGACCTCTTTTTGGCTTTTTGCCTAAGTGTTGGCTAGTTTTGAAAGCTGGCGATAACTTTCGGTCTCCGTATGTCAAAATTTTGTCCGTCGGTTCTTGCGTCTATCTACCTACAGCGGTGTGTTGTGTGTGTTTGCGTGTCATTCGGACGCCGTCACGGGTTTTCACCTCTTTTTACTTTTTATGCTAAGTGGTGGCTTGTTTTGCAA